>JANHZU010008728.1:250127-260620 GCA_032468055.1 Acrochordus granulatus | reverse complement strand
CTGTATGTTTTGCAGACAGCAAGGAGGGATAGGGTATAGGCTCTTCCTAGTCTCAAAATTACATTGCTGGTCCCCTCTATTGCTGATGCTGGATGGGGAATTCTGGGAGTTGAAATCGACATATCTTCAAGCAGCCAAGGTTGAGAACCACTGCTTTAAACGATTCACATGTTTATCCTAAAATGTCCTGAGACTGGAATCAAAGCTGGTCAGACCTCTGGACATCTGGAAGGACTTAACATTATCAGAAAGTAGTTGATACTTCCAGAGAAACTGAGAGTGGCATTTTGCAATCTACATTCTAGGGTCTCCTCCCAAAGATGGGAACCAGTCCAGTTCCCCCCACATACCCCTGAAATCATGCTGTGGAAATGTGTCCCCACCTTGGCTGAATTTTGATAGCGTGCTGTCTGATTGTTGTGGGCACTGGGAAGATAAGTATAAAAGCACCCTATTCTCTTATTTGGGGGGAACAGAACCCCCAATTGTGCTGCCAAAAATCAACCATCTCACTGTCCCAAGTTTTGACAATACTGGTGTGTGTAGAAAAGATGCTGGCTGGACATTTCCACCTTTTATTCTGCTTTTTAAAATATGATTTTATTACATTTAAAAAAAAATGGGATCCACATACAGAGAAATAATCAGCAATGGAAATACTGTACACTGATTAAAACGATTCATGCATAACAGTGACACCAATCACAAGGTCTTTGGCATGGCTAAATATTATATATTTTTTAAATGGGTAAAAAGGCTAAGGGGAATGATTTCACAGAGTTGATTCTTGGAATGGAGGGCTTGGTCAAGGTGTGTGTTGTGTGTGCATCATCCTTCGCAGTTCTGCCTCTTCACATTAATATGTTTCCTGGGGAAAGGGACAACAATCCAGCTGTGTAGTTTTTACGAGGTGAAGCTGGTTGGAAGGAGATTTGAAACAGGGAGAAGAAGGCCCAGATCCCGGTGCATAAATAACCTGCGGAACTTAACTGCCATAAGATATGTGCATAGCCACCAATCTGGATGGAATTCGGAAGAGACTGGACATATTCATGGAGGAGAAGTCTACCTTATTGGCCTTGAGGACTCCATGTTACCTCTGGGTTGAGGGGCAGGAGCCTCCGAAGGAAAGTTCTGGGAGAGGGAGACTTCTCCATCCCCTACTTGTGAATACCCCAGAAACACCTGATTGGTCCCCATGAGAAATAAAAAGTGAATTAAGTCGGGCCCTGGAGTGATCCAGGTTGGCTGCTTTCAGGGTCTCCCGTGGGACAGGTCCTTTCTGTGACAAACTGAGTGGCCCCCCACAGAAGACCTTGATTCCCACGCACAGAAAAAGCCTTACTGGTGCATGGTAGTCCATGCCGGTTGAGGAGTTTGGAGAGTTGCCGCAAGAGGACAATCCTACATGCTGATTTCCATTGGGGTTGCGTCGGGAGCCTGTTTTAGAAGGGATGGGCAGTGGAGCTGCTCCTCCGTAGCTCTGGTCTGGCTCCATGTTCTACACACAAACACGCGTGCGCACACATCGCAGAGGATCTCCCTTGCCCTCGTGGGTGGCTCTGCAGGGATGCTTACGCCACAAGACTGTGCTGTGTTCATTGTCTGGGCACAGGGCGGCCTTTATCCCAGCCAGGCCAGAGATGCCATCTGCTGCGCTTCATTTTCCTCCTGAAGGTCTCCTTTGTGGGCATTGAGCTCTAGGCTTGCCCGTTGCTACCCTGTCTGCTCCCTTTTTAGAGACCAACTAAGGCTGAAGCTGAGAAAACGAGACCACGGGGGTTCCCCAAATCTGTGTTTTGATTTGGCCACCATCTTTACTTTCTTGAGTCAACATCTTGACTTTTTGTATTTTGGCCACTGTCGTCACTTTCCTAAGGTTCCTGGGGCTCCCTGAGTTTGGCTGTTTTCTTGCAGACGTTCCATGACCCAATTAGGTCACATCATCAGTGCTACGAGAAGTGAGAGACAGAGAGCCAACCCAACTCTCTTCTAGCACTGATGATGTTACCCAGTTGGCTCACGAAACATCTGCAGAAGAACCACCAACCTTGGAGAGCACCAAGGACCCCACAGTTCAACCCTGTGCGACAGATATTCTCTTCTGATGGTGTTCTTAGCCATGGTGGTTGAGTTTACCCAAAGAGTGTCTAGTGCAGACCACAACGATGCGGAAATGACAAATGTGCGTTGCGTTATCCCAATGGCCACCCCGGGCCCTTGTCCCTGCATCCCAATGTCTGATGCTTAGTGCCATGAGAGTGGAGCCCATGTTTTGTAATGTGCCCCCGGGGAAGTTGTGAGGGTTGGTGACAAAGCAGGTTCTTGGACAGGAGAGAAGTCACTAAGGCTGTGGATGTGTGGTTTGGGGGCTGGCCTTGCCCAGAGGGGGAATCACCTAAGACAGGTTGGACCAGGTTGGAGTACAAAGAAAGCCCTCCAGCCTTTCCTTTTCTCTGGGCTCGGGCCCAGGGTTGGTGGGAGGGCGCAGGGAAGGCTGGGTTGTGGAGTACCTTGCTTTGTGGAGTGGCTGGAGCATGGCAAGTCCTCTCCGCCCCACTTGTGCTGTCACTCAGCAAAGCGAGTGCCTGAGAGTGGACAAGTGGTATTTTTATGAGAGGAAAAGGCGCTGTGTCTGGCCGCCCTCCTCCAGGCCAGTAAGAGACCCACCGAGCTTCTTTGGACAGGATCCTGCCCAGCCGGGCTGAGCCTCCGTCCCCCTGGCCCAGCGATCCCACTCCTCGAAGGGTTTCCTTTGGGTGCCAGTTTCTTTCCTGGGCCAGTGGTGTGTGTGCCATGCCAGGAGAACCCCGCTGTTTCCTCTTCTCCTGGGGTTGCAGGGTCCCTCTCAGGAGAGAGACCGGCTTCCCCAAGTTGGGTCGCAGTCTTGCACATGGTGGAATTGATGGAGCATGTGTGCCGAAGAATGTGGAACGCAGCATGTGTGGGAGGGAACAGATGGACCCGGCTGTCTCTTTCGGGAGGGAAAGAGGTGAACATAAATAAGTGGCTTTCCCGGGGGGATTTAAAATTAGGCTGGGGGGTGGTGGGGGTGAACCTCAAGATCCTTGAAAAAGCCCCTTACGCTTTGTCTCTGTATATTCTCATTACTCCAGACCATGTCTTACAGCAAAATTGCAAACATTTTTTGCAAACTTTCTTTTTCTTTTCCTGCAGAGTCGGGGTCCACACCATGGCGGGAGAGTAGCTGTACCCCCCACCAGCCACGCCTCGTGGCCCAAGACGCCGCATGGGCCCGGTGTGGGGGGGAACCCAGCCCATGAGAAAGCAGCGAGGGGAGCATGTTCCTCCTCTGGTGAGTGGCCAAATCAGTCCTCATGTGGAGTTTCTGCCTTGCTCCATTTCCGTTTTCTGTTCACTTTGCACTTGCATTGTTGGTGTTATTATGAGAGTGTTCTGGAGGAGAAATGAAGTGGGAGACATTTAGAATCAAATCCTGGGGTCCTCCAGAGGCATCTGAATACGTGTTTTTCCAGCATAGCTCCTAGATTGGCTGGCCAGTGGTGATGGGAATTCTACTCCAAAGAATCTGAAGGGTCAGGGTTGAGCTTGACCATAACAGAGAAGGAGAGAGTAGAAGGGAAAGTGATGGACGCTGCCACATGGAACCTTTTCCATGGCTGGAAATTAAAAGTTAATCCCGAGGACGCGTAGTGCTGTGCGCACAGGGCAGAGGTTGGAACGCCGGCGGGACTGATGAACCAGAGAGTGTAAATCCTCACCAAAGCAGATGGAGTTTTCCAGTGGCCCACTGGCGAATAGATGTATTTTTCAAAAAAGGACACAGAAATGGCAACAGTGCAGTCATGACAGCTAAGTATCTGTGGGTTGCTTTTTCAAAGGACATGGAGATAGATTGAAGGTTCTTGTCTGTTGTAGCCTTTTATGGCCTACGTCAAAACCTCGGTGGGTACATCACTGTGTCTGCGCATCGTTGCCCTTGCCCTGCACAGCAAGAGAGACAAAAGCATGCTCTCTCTGGAATGCGTCTTGCACAAATGCACTCTCCCAGCTGCTCTCTTCCTTGTCCCATCCCCTGCAACCGCTGCCTGCCTGCCTATGGGCTGGCCTTGGACTCCGCATGCACTTTCCCCGCCCTCTGGCGTGGGGCCAGTGAAGCAGCTGGGCCTGGTAGGTGGGAGGGGGGAACGCAATGGGGAGGGAGTATCCACTACGTAAGGGCTGGGAGGAGGAGGAGGACGGAGGACTGAGCCAGTGACTCACATGCTTCCCCCAAGCAGCCACTGTGACCTTAAAAGGCTCCTTGTTGGAGTGAACAAACAATTAACCCCCTTGCTGCTGTTCCTCCTGCCATACCTTCTCAAGTTGGCCCCCAGATAAGCTTGCCAGTTTCCCTGTGGCACCTGGTTTCTAACCACAAGCCTCCCAGGAGTTGCGCACTCTCTCTCTCTCTCTTTTTTCAACATGTTCTGATTGGCCTTGGACAGAAAAATGGACAGACTTGTTCAGATGTATCCTGTCACTCTTGTCCTGAGGGACCCTGGAACATGGGTGACCCCCTTTGGACCTTGTAAGGTCTGAGACCACTGCTGAGAAACGTGCATGTGCATGAACCTGAGTGGATTTTCTCTTCTCTCGGACTGTGCCTGCATGCTATAAGTCTTTGATCGCTTTCTCCTAATCCAGCATCCTGCACAACTGGTGGGGGCTCCTCCTAGGGGCGATGATGGGAGATGTGGTCCCAGAGTGCCAGATGAGAATGTGCCTTGGAGGGGATCTTCTCCCACACGCCTGTGAACAAAGAAGCTGCAGACATTTATATCATTGTAACTTGGAGACATGGGTCGCGCCGCTAAAGTGTGGAACTCTGTACCTAGTTTGTTTGCCTTATGTGAGGCTGAGCAAGCAGAGATTCTTGTGTACACACACACACTCCCTTGCCCTTTTGTTTTGATACCCACGCAGCAGCTACTATGCCTGAAATTTTCCTCCAGACTGGCTGGCAGGCAGACTGAAGCTGCCCCGAAAACTCCTTTTGATCCAGCAACAAAGAGGTTACAAATCTGATGACGTGAGCATGAGCTGCTGCCGCACCGACAGGAACTGGCACAATCCTGGCATTCTTTGCTGGCATGGCCAAGTTCTTTTTTTTTTCTCTTTCCTTATAATTGCTTAATGGTTGCTTTGGCAATGCTGCTGCTGCTTCCTCGCATCGCTTGGCACCTGGAAGGGCAGGGAAGAACGGGCAGGCATGGAGAAAACAGGGTCATGCGATACCCAGGATGTTGGGTTCTGTTCCACAGTTGTGCCTTCAGGCCGTGGCAGAGGAGGACACCGGGCGGGCTTTCCTTTCAATCCACCTGAGTGCATGTGGGGGGGACCTGTTCCACGTTTGTGCCATTAAGGGGTGTAGGTCCACATACGATGTACGGTGAGCTGCAGCAAATGACCTTTGGTGGTACGTGTTGTGTGACCTTGCTGTTGTGTTGTCTTTGGCGTCCTTGGACCGGGGGCTCAGGCTAACAGTGTGTACAGTCGGTTGTGCTTCTTCTGAGTGTGCCTTTGTGCTGGTCCTTTTCATGTGAGTGCATGGAGCAGTCCTCCACCAAAGCAGCATGCCAGATATGTACTAGCAGGACCCACGTCTGGGTTCAAAGCCCCACAGCTGGGCCTTGGGTTGCTCCGCAGTGCCTAGCCTCTTTAGCATGAGGCCAACGGTTTGACTGTGCTGTGGTTGTTTTTGCTTGCAGTTCTTCAGAACGAGCGAGCGAGCGCTGTGCCGGGGAAGGAGGACGAGGCTGGAGTTGTGCAAGGGCGGAACTAGCCTGGGATTCCCTTGTGGGGCAGAGCTTCAGAAGAAGTGGGGGCGGTGGAGGGGGAACTTAATTTGCAGGGTGGGAGGAGGTTGATGAAGTCATTCCAGCCCTTTAAACAAGGACAAATTTTCCGGGGGAGGAATGAGGCTGAGTCACTTGTGGCCGGAATTTACCCCACACACATGCTCCACTGACTTGGCAGGAACCCCGAACCCCACATGCTGGCCAGAGGGGGGGTGGGGAGCAGAAAGAAAGACACACCAGCGGAGGGAGGAAAGGAGAGAGTTACAAGTTACATACTCATAGTATGCCCCTTTTGCACATTAACTGAGGCACCGAGGCACTAGTAAACACTCTGGCAGGGACACTTCGCCGATGTGAAAAGGGACACACCTCTCGCGTCCACCCTTTGTGTGCCAGGAGGTAAGGCCATATTGCTGTCTGTGTGCGGTGGGAGAGATGTGTGAGCATATGAATGCACTGTGTTTGCGTACAAGGATCATCGAGAAGACCAGTCTTCTCTCTCGGCAAAGCAAATGTGTGCTGGTACAGCTGGTTGTGTGGTTGGTAGAGGTATTTTTGTAATTTGATTAGGCTCAGTGTTTATGTGCCTCACCCCGTTTGATTCCCTGGGCCTGTCTCCAGCTTGGATCAGGATTGTGGATTTATGTGTTTGACCTGTACATCCTGACATTGCTTTTTTTTCCAACTTTTTAAAGAGCCGCACTCTTTGCATGCTACAGAGCATGATTCACCGAAGGGCACATGGATGGGTTTCTGCGTTTTTTTGGTGGTTTATAGAAGTGGTTGTCGATACATACAGAATGATCTCTAGACGGTGGTAATTCTCTTTGCGAGGGAATTGGCAGAGCGTTGTGGGTCCATTTCATTGGGTTGTGAGGTCATTGCGAGCGGTTAACGGCTATGTGGCAACTTTATGCCAGGGCCACATTGTGTTGAAACTCTTTGTGCATCTGTAAATTCTCTTCCCTCCTCAAGTCTTGAACTTTGGAAAATATTTCGTAATTCCAAGGAAGCTTTTGATGACTTACTGTCCTGCTCCCAATGCAATTCCCAAAATTCCCCTTCTCCCAGCTGGGAATTCTGGGAGCTGTTGCCCTGTTACTTCTGAAGTGGTGGAGTTGGGAACAAATGTGTGGGGTTTTTTGGCAGTGTTAAGACTGATACTCTCTGGGTGAATGCCTTTGCTTGACTTGTGTGTGCCGCTGGTGTTTGCGCGCATAAGCTTCTCCCCCAGCGTTCAAAATAACTCGGCTTTCGTGTTCCGACATTGATTGTGGGAGGAGGGCAGGGAATTAGCAGAAAAGAAAGGGGATTTCCCATCCCAAGGCTTGATCTCCGAACCTTGTGAAGGGGGTTTCCTGTGCTGTAATTCCCGACCTTTGTCTTGAGCTAGGCATACGCCTGCCCTTCGAGCGAGTTGTATATTTATCAGGCTGACCTTTCTTGGAAAGGGGTGGAGACACAACACGACTCAAAACCACACCAGGCATCCCATGAGCATTCATGCACGCTCCCTGCTGCTTCACATCCACACACACACCCACACACCCCATAAACATATTTAAAAGAAATGGGTTGGTGCATCGCTGGGTGAGAGACTGCTCCCTGAGTTTGCGTGTGCAAGGAATGTCACCAGGGGTCTGTGAGGCCTTCTTGTGCAAAGCTTCCCTTGGCAACTGTGTTTGTCAAAGGGCAGGGGAGTCGTTAGGCGCGCAGTGGCGCCTTGTGTGTGGGGAGGGTTGGCTACTCCTCTGGCATCCATTCTGCTCCGGCAGCCAAGGTGGGTGGCTTTCAAGAGCCCTGTTGCGATTTTCACAACAACACGTGTGTCTCTTCTGTCTCGGTGTGTGGACAAAGTGCATCACTGTCTGCATGTGAGCAGAGAGTAGGTTTCCCCAGCTGATGTTTATTATTGTGTGTCTGGGAAAGCATATGAGGTGGTGTGGGGTCTGGGTTGATGGGCGTGAAAATCAGGACTGCTGGGTGGGGGGTTCTGATTTTTCAGAAAGGTGAACCAAATTGGTTCTCGGCCACCCGCCCCTTTCCATGTACTCCCCCCCATGCTCTGTAGTTTCGGGGGGGGGTGAAGAGGTGGTGTTCTTGCTGGCGCTGACTCAGTGCTGACACAGCTGTTCTGGTGAGCATGTGGGGGGACTTTCTTTGTGCTGAATGAATCACACCCGCTTACACACCAAACAGGCGCCCTCCACACACACAATCCCGCCACCTCCAAAAACAGATCCAAGTCCACATCCTGAAAGGCTCTTCCACTGATCCACATTTCCCACACGTTTCTCCCTGAGCCTCCCCCATGTCTACTAAACCACAGTTGAATGGAAACCAAGATGGGCCACCTTGTACTCTCTGGGGTGGGACATGTGCAATTTGGCCCCTCTCCATTTGCACTTCCCTGTGGGAGACTCCAAGAATTCTGCAGATCTTTCTGTGGGCTTCCCTAGAGAAAGCAAGATCACTCCTAGGTTTGCTGGGATATCTCTGCATCCCAGATGTCAGGTTTTAGCCATGCGGGGGAACCCATTTCTTATGCACTGACCTGTTTGCTTATGTGCTGCGCTCTCGAAGTAACTCCAGACTTAACTTACTGATGCAAACTCGTCCATCCTTTTTAATGCATGCTGGTTTGCACTTACTCACCCTCATCCTTTCCATGCAGGTAGCTGCTTAGCAGCTCTGCAGACCTCCTTCCCAGGCTAACCCATCACTCCTCAGCTGGCTGAATTGATGGAAGTTGAAGTTGTATCAGGAGTATTTAGCGAAGGCTGCCAGAAGTTTTTCTTTATTTCTCCTTTCTTTCTGTTACTTGTGAGAGCCAGTTGGTGGTTAAAGCTTTGCACTACTGCTGACAAGGGAATGCAGCGCTCCCTTGTCTGGGAACGCTCACTCTTGCTCATCCTTCCACACTCACTTTTTCTTCCACAGATGTCTGGGAAGTATTCCCACACATTTTGCAAAGATTTCCTCCCCCCCGCCGCCCTCATGCATAATGCTTGGGTCAGGCCTTCTGGTTTGATGCACACTTACCCACTTGGGGCTTATGAATTGCTGTTTCCTCTGCGGTTTCTACTTGCTTGCGTCCTCCAAAGTTCCTTTTTCTTGTAAATCTGCACAACTTGGAGCTAACATTTCTTGTTTCAGAGAAGTCGCTGCTGGGAGGAAGTTGAGAGGGTGGGTCCCCAAAATGTGAGCCTAGGAGTGTGGGTGGGGAGAAGTCAGCAGCCCAGCAGCCTCCTCAGGAAGAATTGCTGATCTGGCTAAATCAGTTGGATTTCGGGGTCTCCAGACTTGAGGGAGCATTGGCCACATCCCATGGCAGGGAGGGTGTGCATTTTTGGGAAAGCCAATGGTGCAGACCCTTCTGCCCCATTCTATTCCAGAGAGACTTTTCCAATGCTCTTTGTCCACCTTCCTGGAAGTGTGGGAGGTGGAAATCCCCTGTGCATCATCAGTCTGCCGTATGGGGGTGGACCAGGAGCATGCGCCAAACCAGTGGGGAGCCTCTCTGCTTACCTAGAATTCTCTTGTGATGCAGAGATCCATGGCAAGGAAATGGGAGGGTGACCTGCAGTGGAGTTGAGCTGAAGCAGGGCACACCTACCTGGCTACGAAGCTTGGTTTTATTGGCAGTATTTGCCCTCTTGAGAGTCTGCAGGTTGGGCCCCAGTTTCCTCTCCCCAACTGTGGGCCTACATTAAACACTTTTGTTCTTTGGGGTGGAGTTTCCCATCCCAGTTCCTTGGCTTGTGTGCTGCTTCTTCACTTCGTCCTGGGGTGTCTTTGGTGGGGAGATCTCAGCTTTCGCCAAATGCACAGAGGCTTCCCAATTCAGCCAGAGATGCCAGACAGCCATGCCCACCCCTTTGCTAGAAGAAGCACCACATGAGTGTTTGCAGGCAGGACATAGCACTAGCTTGTCCATAAGTTGCCTATGGGGGGAATGCGGGGGTGAACTGGCAGTTTCTGCGGCCTCAAGAAGAAGGTTTGTTTTTTCTTGACCCTTCAACCCTGGAGCTCAAAAGCCCCTCAGTATGGAGACTGAGTGGAGGAGGCTGCCTAGATCTAAAACAGAGAATGTGAGAATGGGCTGGAGAGGGGTGGAAAGGAGCCCCCAGCCTCATTTGTGTGCTTTGGTGAGCAATAAAAAGAAATGGTTTGTGCAGATCGTGTGAATGAACAGGAATTGCAGGTAGATAGGTGATGGTCCTTACGTGTGTGCAAATGTTTTCCTGGTTGAGCATGCAGAAAATTTGCATGAATGTGTGGGCTTTGTGTGCAACACCCCTGACTATGCACAAGCAGTGCTTAGCAAGGAGAGGCCATGTGTTGGTGAAGAGGCTGTGGACACGTATGGCTTGGCACCGAACCAAGATATTTAAGGAATCCCTGTTGCTTTGTTGTGATTGTTGCCTCTGTGTGCCATATTCTCCGCAGCTGAAAACAAAGCAACAGCAGAAAGGAAAAATGTCTGATGAAACCATTTGCACAAACATCCAAACCATCAGGAGTCCTCTTCCCCTGGCTTGGAAAAATTCCACAGAGTTGGAATTTGGAATTGTAAAGAGAAGGAGCAGCTGGCCCCAGGCCAGCCCCATTTTAACTCGGAATGGAAAAGCAGCCAGAGTCCTCCAGGGCAGTCATTCCAAATCTGTAACG
>JANHZU010008728.1:119906-131979 GCA_032468055.1 Acrochordus granulatus | reverse complement strand
TAAAGGCGAAACGTCTTCGACTTGAGAAAAATCCAGTCCAGATGCCTGTTTTTTAAACTTTGTTGCGATGCTCTTAAGACACTTTTTTCCTATTTTTAAAAAAAAAAAAACCCAAGAAAGAGGTCAAGACTTTTTTTAAAGCTATCTTCTCTGCTAAAAATTCAACATGTGTTCTGGAATCCAAGAATCTCCCAAACCGGATTGTCCCTTTCCGTTCTGTTTCTTGATACTTGTCTGTCCTGTTTAAAAGGCAATTTCTCACCCAAATTGTGTGTGAAGAATTGCATAGAGGTACATGGGGCTGGGGCAGTTCTCACAGGGTGTAAGACAATCGGAACTAGCTTGTGTTTTTATCATTTTCTTAGGAATATGCGGATTTAGGGAACCAAATTCTGCCTCTGTAGCTCAGAGGATACAGAATATTAATTCGGAGAGCAAGAGTGAAATGGCGACGATACTTGACGCTATCTTTTTTTTTTTTTTGAGTATGTGCTGAGGTAACCCGGTAAGTCAGTGGATCATTAAAATTCATGTAACCGACAATCTGCACAGATCACATTCAATATGCTGAACTTAAAGAACTGGAAACAAGAGGCAAGGACTCCCCTGGCATATCTCAGATAACAGTGGTTATGATGCAACAAAATATACATTGCTCCAAGGGAAAATGTTCAAGTTTTATAGTTGTTTAGCTTTTAAAGGAGGAAACATTGAAGCAATATTTCCCATCTGCAAAAGCCAACTGGACACTATTATTGGTCATTGTGGGGTTTTTTTTCAGCTGTAATTCCAATTACAACAGAAGTTCTAACATAACTGTAGGAAGTGTAGTCTAGTCTGGATTTGGTGAGTCTGGCTTGTGTAGTTTTACTCAATTCCTGGCTTCAGAAGTGAGGTGGAACCAGATTCGTCCAGGCGCTGCACAGCACAGTAGCGGTAGGAGAAAGCATCTGCATCAACTGCAAGATTGTGAGGCGCGTTACTTCCAATACCAGATGGTCCTCAAGTCACAATCAGTTGCTGGCTTATGACCCAGTTCAGAAGTCTACTCCCACTCCCTGTGGTCATGTGACTGCATTTTGGGTGGCCTGCACTTACAGCTGTACCCTGCAATAATGTGATTACAATTTAGGACATTTTTGCTGGAAACTAGTGTTTATATTTCTATGCCACCAAAATCTAGAGACTCTTGGCGGCTAACAAAACAAGCATTAAAGGAGGTGCGGTGGTGAAGCGGATTAGTGCTGCCAGTTATGTCGACCAGAAATGGCCGGCACTCTGGCTGATTCAATCCGCAAGCTCCACATGACGGGGTGAACTCCCGTCACTTCCCTCCAGCTCCTGCCCACCCAGCAGTTCGAAAGCACATGAAAATGCGAATAGACTGATGGGGACCTCTTTTGGAGGGAAAATTGCTGGCCGGCAAATCGACGGAGCGGCGATGGAACAAGGTGGCACCCATCCCGGGGGCGGAGCAGGAGTCTCGGTGGATGCCCCAGATATGAACATCACCGGACAGCCGAGGGGGGTAGGGAAAAATAAAAGAAATACATAATCTCTAAACTCTGTAAACCGCCAAGAGTCTCCGGAAATTGGCGGCATAGAAATGTGATTAATAAAATAAAAACATTAAAATAAAAAACCCCATGGACTAGAGAGGTGGGCTAAAAAATATTACATATATAAAAAAAGGGTGGAGGATGGCAGTGATCAACCAGCCACCTCCAAAATGATGTGTGATCTGGCAAAAATCACCCCATAGCGAACAATGTTTGCTTTATGCCTGCTGCAAAAAAAAGGTAATAAAATCAGGTTGTCACATGGCTTGCTTTACAACTGTTGCAAGTTAAGGATTGTAATTGCTGGGCTCAATTATGGTCATAAGTCAAGGACTACCTGTATGTTTTATAAGGCTTCCCTCTGAAGTTTTAACCTGTGTTTTTACTCCTGCAGGTGTGTGTGTGCCAATTACATATGAGGCGAAAGGGAATGGAAGGGGATGGTTTCACCTGGCTCACCTTCTGAAGCCTGCAGGAACTGGATTATCTAGACCAGGCCAGGTTATAGTACTGAAATGGCACTGATCACGTTTGTCGGTTATTTCTGGTGGGCTCATCGTGAGCCTCTATCCAGATTCTGCTGGATCTCTCAGAGGTTTCAAGTACAGGATTGTGGTAACCTGAACCAGCTCAGGGGCCAGAAGGGGGAGGTACCATGTGGTTCTCCCCCCTTCCAATGGCGGGGAGAGATCTAGCCCCCAGTCCTTGGAATGTAGGGTGCCTCATGGCTGGACTCTTCCCCCTCTTCTGTTAAATATATCAGTGTTCCTCAACCTTGGCAGTTTTCAGATGGGTGGACTTCAGTTCTCCATGGTAGCTAGGAATTCTGGGAATTGAAATCCACCCATCTGAGTTGCCAAGGTTGATTTGAACCTTGGGAAACCTTGATTTATGTGGGGCCGCTGGGCGAGGCCACACTGGCATGGCATTAAGTGCCATCATTTTTGCTGATATTTGAGATACTGGTGATGACCTATGCAGTCCTGTGCGTCATAGGGGTAATTATTTGTAGGATTCCCTGCATTAGTGTCCGCCTTTTCTACCAAATCCAGCAAAGTGGACATGTTTTAAGTCCCCTCCTGTGAAAGTATCATCTAGTCATGCATGGCTATGTAAGCCAAATGAATAATAGGGTTAGGAAGCACGACTTCTCTCTTGGAGGAAGCT
The DNA here is from genome assembly GCA_032468055.1 of Acrochordus granulatus. NCBI lineage: Eukaryota > Metazoa > Chordata > Lepidosauria > Squamata > Acrochordidae > Acrochordus > Acrochordus granulatus. Next base: position 129,253 of record JANHZU010008728.1, on the reverse strand, counting down.
CTTCTCCGGCTGGAGCAAGCGTCTGTTTTGCATTGGAGGGTTTGTGCTGACAAAGCAGCCTCTCATCTCAGGCCCAGTGTCCACCAAGGACACTCTTAGCTCATGGCCAGTGGTCCGTGTACCTATGCAAGTCCTACTGCTACACTGGGATCTGCCCCAGCCCCTATATTTTCCCCTCAATGAAATTAAAAGGGTAAATCCACATTACAGGGAATCCTCAACTTATGACTGACTGAGCCTAGAATTAGTCGTACATCATGCTTGTTAAGCACACCACTGACCCAGTTTTACAATTTTAAGGCATTAAGTAAATCAACTTAAGCAAACCCATTTGTTAAGCAAATTGTTAATCATTAAATTGTTAATCATTGTTAATCATTGTTAATCATCAGCAAATTGTTAATCATTGTTAATCGTTAAGCAAACCCATTGTCTGCAGTGGGCATTTTTTTGTTACAAACTGGAATTAAATACTTGTTTCTGGCAGAAAAAGGTAAAATCAGTCATGTGACCCTCAGAATTGCAAGTGGCCATAACTGTGGACTGGTTGCCAAACACCCAAAATGCAATCATGTGACCATAGAGAGGGAGGCAGCCATTGGAGCTTTGAATCTGCATCACATAACCTTTTTTGTATCTTTAGTCACTAAGCAACTGGTCATAAGTCAAGGACTACCTGTATATAGCACCTCACTGTTGCACATTATGGCCCATCATATTTTGACAACATAGAAAATCAGGTTAGTGTGGAAATTAGTTAAATGGGTAAGCGTCCTACAGCCTCAGCCAACATTAATAGCTGTAAAGTTTCTGTAGGAAGAGAAGACTATTGTAAAATGACTGATGCAACCCAATTTGAACTTCACCTCCCTTCTGCAGCCTCAGTTAGGAACTGCCAGTTTATGGCATGTTCTTTAACCCCTAAAGGCAAGGTCAATCAGGGAAGCCAGATTCACTGACCAACTGTGGCAAAAAAGGTGGTAAAATCTGGCATGACTCAAGTTAACTATCAGCAAACCTAGCAATGGAAGCTCCAATCCCAGTTGTGGTTTTAAGTTAAGGATTAGTAAAAGGTAAAGGTTTTCCTTGCCACCTATGGCCAACTCTAGGGGTTGGTGCTCATCTCCCATTTGCTAACCAAAGAGCCAGTGGTTATCCCAAGACACTTCTATAGACATGTGGCTGGCATGACTATACGTTGAGGATCATGGATGCAGGTACCTTCCCATTAAATGTACCTATTTATCTACTTGCATTTTTATATGCTTTCGAACTGCTAGGTTGGCAGGAACTAGGCAGACCATGGGAACTTACCCTTACGTGGCACCTGGGTCTCGAACTTGGGCTGCTGACTTTCTGGCCAACAAGTCCAGCATCTTAACTGCTTGTGCCACCGTGCACTTTCTTCAACCCCTATTTCTACCCAAATTGTTGCTTGTTGCTCTTCTGAAATTCGGAGGCTTCCAGGATCCCTTAGACAAAATGCTCTCATCTGGGGGCTGAATTGTTCATTAGCCCCTGGGGGGTTTTCCATTTGATGTTTGAGAATGAGGCTCTTTGGCCACCAAAAGGTTTAGTCACATCCAGCTATGCTTGGCTGCTTTGCAAGTTACCTGCTGCAGAGCTTCAGGCAAGGTGACTCAGGGGCCTCCTACGCAGTCCATTAAAAGCAGCATTTGGTCATCATGAGAGGTGGGGAGTTGATAGGTCCAGAGCAGTGAACAAACAGGATATGATTGAGGAAGCTGTGGCAATCTTTACATGGAGAAATCTGGATCAAAATTCCAAGAATCTGGGCTACATGGAGGCTTCTGGCCTGAATCAACTAGATGGAGAAACCAGAGCCTGCAGGAAGATGGTTGCATTCCACAGTGGTTATAGTACCTTCACCATGGCAAGGGAGGAGATCCATTGTGGCACGTGGCTTGGGGAATGTTATCAATGCCAACTATTGGAACAACAATGTTGATTGTGTGTTTCCATATTGGCCACCGATGGAACCAACTGGGATCCATTCCAATTATATCACCAGCAGATATTTAAAACCTCAAGTATTTATTAACATTAAATAATTTACAATTGCCAAATGACTAGAGCAGAACTATATACATATAACATTATTAAGTGTTTTGAACACATTTCACAGAAATGCTTCTTTAAAAAATATAGAGTGTTTGAAACTCAACTTTTCTGACAAGGTCACAAGATCTGTCTCAAGATGCATACTCTTCACACGCAGGATTCCCAGGGCAGAAAAGGACCCCACCTAACATTTTCCCAGTTCACAATCAGTGCAACCAAAGAAGAGGATATCCTAATAAAAGACAGTAACCTAGTCACAAACGATCACAAGGGTACATTTGGCTTCAAAAATGAAGTAACTTCCTCAGGACCAGTTGGGACCACTGACCTATTCATTTCAGCTTCTCATCTCAGAAACCAGCCCAATGAAAACAAGATGGATAGAGCAAACTTCCCTCTTCACCTGCATATCAGAGATGCTTCTGAAAGCCAGGCTTGATCGCGTCACCAGAGGCACCTTCCCCCTGCTCCTTTCAGATAGAAGGATGTGGCAAATAAATCCTAACAGAAATAGCAATTCTACTTATGGGGCAGAAGTCGCAGGGGAGCCTCAGGTGACTATTAAAATAGTCATGATGCTTTAACATTATTCATTTTCTCTGTAGGTTGGAAATTTGCCGCATTAAATATTTTAGCCTCAGATTTGAATAAAAATATGATAAACAAGGATTATAGACCACCCAACACCCCTTTGTCCTACTTCTCCAAGAAATCAATGATCCATGTCAAAGTTGAAAAAAAAAGGAAGTCCACTGCCCTTGAGCCATTCATAATACTGTTTTGTCACATGGACTATGGTTATCATTTTGCCAGGGTGTCAGGGTTGGGGGAGAAGTACCAGAGATAATGTCTGAGTTTCTGGAAGACAGATTCTGAATGCATTTAAGGGAGAGGATATTAACAGAAGTAAGGATATCAAAAAACAAATCAAGAAACAGCTCTTTTAACCTTGAAGGAACATGTTCTCACCAAATGTGATTGGTTAACATCATCTCTTCTGCTGAATTTCAGAATAAGAATTGGTGGACCATATGGTAAATAAACTTGTTAATTCTTCTTGGGTCATGTCAACATTGCCCGATAGTAATACAGGTGGCAAGGAGGTAATCCACCACATGCAACCAAAACAGAGGGCATCCATCACCTTCCCCATGCTGTAGGGAGAGCAGCTTCACAGACAGCCAGTCCTTGCAGATGCAATGAAAAAGCTGTTCCCTTCCCTTGATGTAACTTATCATGGAATAGTTTGTCCGTGTCAAGTGACCACTGCTTTTCAGATGACATAGCAAGTCACAAGAGCCAAGTCCTTCGGTTCAGAGCCATATACTGTGGAAGAGAAGAGAGAGTCACTGACATAGACAAGGGGTAAACCTACTTTGCACTCATAAACATCTGAAATGCTAGCTTTTAAATTTATAGTAAACATGCTTTTTTTTTTTAAAAAAAGCACTCAGTCATAACTCTGTTCAAAATCCACATCTTAGTGCACTTAGTTTCAGGTACAGAATACCCCTCTAACCTCAGAGACACAAGGTTTCCATCTCCAAAATATCTGGTTCTCTGATTTAATCTATTAAGCCAACTCTCACTCTCTAATAAGAACTTAACAAGTGGAAAATCCCCTTAGCTTCCAGAATTGTTCTTATAGAAACTGATCAGAATTCTCAATAAGTGACTAGCCTTTTTATCGACATGGCACTGGTCTCCAGACACTTCCATGATCAAGTTATTTCCCTACTTCCCGGGAAAAAAAAAAGCAAATGCAGTAATCAAAGCATCAAGAATAACTATAAGCAGCTAAGTCTCACTTAATGGCATAAATACAATGATTGTTCCTACATGTAAGAGAAGACTTTGATAGAGTTTTTTCTAGGGAGAAGCAAATTCTCAGCCCAGCTGTAAGTTAAAGATAGGCACTTAAATCTAATATAACAAAATGTGTTGTTGAATTGTCTAATGGAAAAGCCATGTTTCTACTATCCTTGAATTGCACCTAGTTTTGAGTCAAAAGTTGGCTCTTGCCTGGAACAGCCAGAACCTCCAGTCACTCTCTTCGCTTCTTGACAAGTTTTTGGTCTATCAAACTGAAAACAGAATGTGATTCTCCGTTCTTGGCCTTTTCATCTGCAATCTTGTTATTCCATCACTTTACACTCTGTACTCCTGACTTCAGTCACTGTTACAGAGGTGAGATAAATTGGCAGCAGAAAACTTACTTATCCTTACAGGTTTTTTTATTGCTGCTTCAGCTGGGCAACTAAGCAACCTTCAGCAATATCTTAATACACTTACAATAAAATCAGTAAAACAGATCATAAATACTGGTTTTTATTTTGATTGTAAACCACTTAGAATTGCTTTCACAACATTGGCAGCATATAAGTTTAAAAATAGAGTGAGCATCTTAATCCATAATTACATTCTGTGCAGATACTAATGGCATTACCACTCAGCTGAGACCCCCACCCCAGATACTCTTTGGAACAACCAGGTTTTCCTCAGCTTGCTAAAAATCTGGACTATTTTTTCATTCAAACACAGCAGGGCCCTTCCTTATTTTAGGAAAGACATCCTGCTTAAGTGATACACTCAGCTTCCCATGCTGTCACCAAAGTATGCTGCTCACTGCAGGTTTATGAGTCACTTTGCTTACTAAAAGGCAGGGTACAGATCTAAGTATCCCTAGAATACTTAAAACTTAAATGTACATGTTTTAAATAAAAATACATATTTACAACCAATGACTCAAGGTTTAAAAATATATAGAAAGCTAAATGAATCATCTTGATCTCAGTTACTAAGATGGAGATTTGGTTTTTCAGAACCATTCATACAGCATGCAACTCTAGGGAGTGTAAAACATGGAGGTAATCAGAATGGAAGGATAGACAGAATAAACACAACAATACTGATTGTAGCTTGTGAGAATTGCAATTCAGTAAAACTGGAGAACGACAGAGGAAAAAAACAGGATAATGCAGGTTTTAATGACATCCAGCAGCACAAGAAAATTAACTGTATAATTTATATGCCACCCAGAGTTGCTCAATTGTGAAATAACCAGTATATAAATTTAATAAATCTTAACTAAACACTTGGATTTGTAACGTATGAGGGTCTTCACACCTACACGGAGGTGAACGTCCCACATTCTTGGGCATTTCTTCTCATCGGTTCCCGGGTTACCCCGCCCCCAGTCCTGGAGGCTCATCAAAAGCTGGAACTGCCTTGAATACCCTGTATTCCCTGCCCAACACGGGGCACTTAGGAGCCTCCTTTTCAAAGCCTGTGCCTACTTAACCCGAGTTAATGCGTTTTCTTGTACCTCCGCGTAACAATTTTAAAGACGCCCAAAAGCTTCGCCAGGCTAAAATCGAGCCAAACAAGTAGAGGGCAGCCAGGCTCGAGGTCTTAATCGACCTTTCCAAGCATCTGGAGGAAACTGCCTTGGAAGGGAGAGCAACGGATGGCCACGACCCTCCCCCGAACACGGCTTCTCACCCATCCCGGGCACTGCCCAATTCCCAGCCTGGCAAAGCCTTGCTAGCCAAAGCTATTCCCCTCCCAATAAAGCTGCTCCGGGACTTCAATTCCCATCATTCCCTCGGGCAGGGACACTCACGGCTGATTAGTTGCCGCCTCCGCAATGTGGAATCGGAGACGCTACGGCCACGCCCCCTCCGGCCACGCGCATGCGCCTGGCCGCTACCTCCCTTGAGGAATTTCTTCAGTGCCCGCCAGGGGCGCCACATCTCGTCCTCGCCGCGGTTCTCATCCTCGCCCTCGTCGAGATCTTCGTCCCCGGCCAGGCGCTCCTCGCGGCCGGCCTGCTCCTTCTCCCGAAGCACCACGCGCTGCCAGAGCTCGGTGTCGATGGGCGGCAAAACCAGGCGCCGCCGCCAGCCGCCGCTTCCGCGCCTCACACCGGCCACCAGCAGGTTGCCGCGCTCGCGGAGGGAGGTGACGGCCCGGCAGTAGGGACACGTGACCTCTTCCCACCAGCCCTCGCGCGCCAGCTGGCAGACGCATGCGCTGCAGATCACGTGGCGGCAGCGCGAGGGTTTCCAGGAGCCCCGCGCGCCGCCCAGCCGCCGCGGGGCGCGCCCGCAGCGGTCGTAAGGCATGCAGCAGATGCCGCACTCCAACTCCTCCGCCTCTTCGCGCTCGGCCGCCATCTCGGCGCCCTCCTACCGCTCCCCCCGCCACGCCGCCTGCTCCCTCTCTACGAGACGGAAAAGCTCCCGGGTTGCCTTTATAGATACAGACACGTGGCCGCCGAGCCACGCCCCGGAGCATTCTGTCCAATCAGGAACGCGCGCGATTTGAGGATACGCCCCCTGCTGTCCCTTTAGGCGGGAAAAGAGTGGATAGACAGCACAGTCAGTGCGATGGGCGGGGGCTTGCGAAGACTCCGGGAGGCAGTGCAGGACGGGGGGCCCTGGCGTGGTGCAGCCCGTGGGGTCGCGAGGAGTCGGACACGACTGCGCGGCTGAACCACAACAACAACAAGAAGGGGCGACGTTGTTCAGTCAGGAGCAAGCCTGGAGAAGCTCCCGCCTCCTCATGAGGAAAGCTCAGCACCTTGCGCCTCCCAGGACCTGCGAGGCGCAGAGCAATTTATTTCAGTTATTAAAATTTTTTAGTTATTAAATATTTATGCCACCCATCTCGCTGACACAACTCTGAGAGGCTTAATTTTTATAATTTAGCTTTGGTCCAATAGATAAAAACAGGAGTATGCTATACAGGTAGTCCTTGATTTACAACAATTGATTTAGTGACTTTAAAGTTACAGCAGCACTAAAAAATTACTTATGACTGGTCTTTGCACTTACAATCATCACAGCATCCCCATGGTCACATGATCAAACTTCCGGCACTTGCGACATCCTGGAGTCATGTGATTGCCATTTGTGACTTCCCAGCCAACTTCTGACAAGGAAAGTCAATGGGGAAGGCAGATTTGTTTAGTGACCATATGTTTCACTTAACAATTGCAGTGATTTGCTGAACAACCATAGCAAAAAAAGGTCATAAAATCAAGCATGACACTCTTAACTGCCTTGCTTAGCAATGGAAATTCTGGTCTCAGTTATGGTTGCACATCAAGGACTACCTGTACAAGTACTCCAAGCCAACTCAGGCTGGGGATAATGGGAGATGATGTTTCTCCAACTGGCTGCTGTTACTCCTACTCCCTCTACTGCTCTGTGGTACTTTTTAAAAAAATTAACTTTATATGCCTCCCATTTGATTATGGAGAGTGACTCTGGGCAGCTAAATTAGATTAGTTTAGACCAGATTTTTTTCCATCATTACTTGTTAAATTAGGACAGACAAGATAGGAGTTTTAAATAGTATCCAATGAGTGCAGTTGGGAACTGTCACCATCTGGAATCTCACCGGTCAAGTACTCTGTAATGAGAGAGGCTGGTAGTACAAAACATACATTCACACACACCAAAGCCGCATCTCTTGTCCCTAAAATTAGACACCACCTGAAATCAGTGGTATTCAATTTTTGTAGTGGCACTCAATTTTTGAAGTTTCATGGATTCATTTGTGAACATAATGTGGAATTTCTAGCCAGTTTTCTATCCCTGAAGCCCTTAGGTCCCTCTAGAAAGTTGCTGCCAGATTATTTTTAACAGAAATGGAAAAGGGTCTCATAGGTAGGAAATAAAAGTATTTAATACAATGAGGCTCAACTTTAAAAACATGTGGACTTCAGTATCCAGACTTCCCCATGCTGACTGGGCATTCTAGGAGTGAAACACATCCATCTTGGATGAGAAACACAGATTTAATGAGTTAAAGCAAATTAATTTGTTCTGGCACTGCCCAAATTGAGCTTGTAGCTTCAGCAAGCTAGGAAAAGATGATTTTCTGTCCTCCTGAGCTTTACTTTGGAAAGGCAGAAGACAGGTACCTGGAAGAAGGCAGCCCTGTTGGCCAGGTCAACAGGAAGCCATCAAACCGGTTGAGCACCAAAGCTCCTGCCAGTTTCATTCCTGGAAGTTGAAACGATCTCTTGACAAAGGAGCTAAACACCCAGCCATTACAAGTACTCTGGAAATAGCTGGGAATAGCTGCACAGGGGGGTATATTTCTGGGTCATACACAAGGTATGTATGCATATATGAAATGATCAATTACCTATTTTATTTGGGGAGGGAGCAATCTGCAATCTTGTGACTATGTAAAGCAGTGTTTCTCAACCTTGGCTGCTTGAAGATAAATGGACTTCACTTCCCAGAATGGAACTGCAGGCTGGAGGATGCTGGGAGTTGAAGTCCACCCATCTTAAAGTGGCCAGGGTTGAGAAACACTGGTGTAAAGATTGATGTTCTGGTGCGAATCTCTAGATAAGTCACCTGCTTTCCTTGCCATCCTTCTCATTCTGTTTACTTATCATTTGTAGGATCAGCTTCTTTAACAGAAAGCATACCAAATAGGAGAAAAAAATGACAAAAGGAATGGCAGAGAGAGAGAGACAAGGTATTTTACAAGGCAGTTGAGCAAGACCAGATGGTACCACCAGCAGGAAAAGGCTGGGTGAGTCAATGTCTTCCTAAAGAACAAGATAAGCATTATGAATCCTGGCTTGGATTCCAGCCAGTTCCAGGACAATTATTGACAATACTCATACCCAGAGTGCATTTTAAGGACTGCATGTGCTTCTCAGTCCTTGCATCACGAAACTTTGACAAGAAGTTGTTATCATTAATCTTCATTGCACATTCTGCCACTGCAATCTCAGTTATTCCTCATGGGGTACAGAAATTGATTGGTGCAGGCTCTGGGCTAGCCAGTCCATGCAGTAAAGTGGTCTTGTTCCTCTGTTGTTGGAGGAGAGATGTGTTAGTCTGTAGTTTTGCAGAAATCAGGCACAACTCTGACAACCACTTTCATTATAAGATAAAAGCTGCGAGTCTCAAAAACATCAGGATTTTAATAAAATTGAAAAAGCTGCTATCTGATTCCTGATGTGTTGTTTCTTGGTAAATTCGATAACATTGAACCTATTCTGTATGTTTAGCATCTTCAGTGTGTGTGAATTGGGCAGCTATATATATGTGTTGAATAAATAATAATCAACCTAATTCAGCCCAATTGCAGAAGTGAAGCAGCTTGTGCATCCGGATAAGAAGCTGGTGTGAACATTCAAAGGTTTAGAATGAACTCAAGCAGATGCAGGATATGCTAGCCAGATTAAAGCTGCAGAGTCAAACTTTGCTGGCATAATAAAAGTGAAGCGGTTTTCT
>JANHZU010008728.1:105132-115632 GCA_032468055.1 Acrochordus granulatus | reverse complement strand
TACAATAGGTGGTGACTCTTTTAGATGGGCATTCAGGCAGGTAAACCCATCTGCAAATTTGCTGCTTGAGAAATTGAGGAGAGGGGTCCAAAAAGGCAGAATGATGGCTGCAATTGTACAATCAGTGGGTCAGCTGCTTTTTATATGCATCGTAACACATAAACAGAAAAGGGCTGAGGCTTTAATCAAGATCACAGCCAGAATCTTGATTTTCTGACTTTGCAGGTGCCATTTTAAGTTTTGCTTCCCCCTCTTTTTTGGAACAATTAAGAATGAAAGGGGGGGAATCACAAGGCTCTGCTGGACAGATTATTTTTGTCAGCAACAGAAGAATCTGAAAGACCCAAAGAATTGGAAAGGAAAATGCAAACTCAGAAAAATTAAATTGGCTTTTAAGGGGATGTTTTTCCTCCACCATTTGTGGGATTTTCCCACTCAAGTCCTGATTTAGGCCAACTTAACTTTTTGGCAATGCCTCTCAGGGATTTCTTACAACTGTGCTGGTGTTCAACCTGGAGAATATTGGACTGTACTGGGATTGAGATGGTTCTATGGGTGCTTCTTAAGCTGACCTTCCTCAACCCGGCCCCTTTCAGATATGCATTGTGCCTACGACCCCTGCGATCTCCCAGCATGCACGGAAAGGAGGCACCCGGTTGGGGAAAATTGCTCACGATGTGCCACAACCCGCAAGTGAGGGAGAAAACCAAGCCATGAAAAACAACCCAGAGAAACAAACAGAAATGGATGGAGGGGACTCACACAAGGGAACGGGGGGTTGCAGTTAAATCAAGATTATCTTACACCTAAACAAATCAAGGTTCTCTTTGACCAAGGTTGTGCTTATTTCTGTAGGCCGTCCCCCTTCCAACAATCTGCCTGGCCCTCTGGAGAAAGCCAGGCCTCCCAATACAGAAGGAGGCGCAGCAGCCCAAGCTCTGGACCAGCCAGCCCAAACAGGAAGCGGTGGGTCTCCCCACCAAGCAGTTGCTCATGCTGTAGTTTGAACTTGAGACTAAGCAGTTGCCAAGGGGCAGATGAACCCTTCTTCTTCACCTGCCCTGGAAGAGTACGGATATTTGGTTCATGCACAAAGCGGCTCCTCTTTGCCCACCCCACCCATACAAGGCAGCAGCTGGTGAGAGGTGGGCAGGAGGGGATGGAGGAGCAGGAGGGAGGCAGTCTGGTGGAGCCAAAGCCAGCCCTACGCCCGGGACTCTTTCTTGGCGTTGGGCTTGTTCCCCAGGACAGCATCGATTTCCTGGATGACTTGGGGGGTCAGCTGGGTTAGGACCTGTAAAAGGAGAAAGGGGGACAGCCTGAGGAGGGAAGGAAGCTTTGCTGCATAGCTCTGACCTCTCTCCTGGTCCCAATGTCACACCTGTTTATAGGTGCCATCTCAGTTGCTTAGGGCAGGGCCTCTGAAATTTCATGGGGGCAGTCGCAAAATGGCTGGCTAAAACACATGCCTTTGGGGAAAGGGCAGGTGAGCCTCCAGCCCCACAGAATCCCCTGGGTTGAAGCTACCAGCCTGCTCTTCTCTGTGGGGCTTGGATGTGCTCCAGAGATGGCTACTGGCTGATACTTTCCATCATTTTTACCTGTTTTCATTCAAACCACCTTGAATGGTGGGAAAAACTCAGGTGGAGCTAGAATGTGGTGGCAGGGGAGAGACTGGTCCCACCAGCAGCCCCTACCTTTGCAGGGTTACGGCAAGCCTCCTCACTCACTGAGTGATTGATCATGAGATCTCTGGACTCTCCTTCTACTCACCTGAATGGATCCCAGATTCTCAATGAGCTGTTCAGCACTGGAGACCCCCAGGAGCACGGAACTGACCCCTTCTGAGCGGAGACACCAGGCTGTGAGAAGGAGGGCCCCAAAATAGGCCAGAAAGGGACATGTTTAGCATCTGGTCTCCCCTCCTACCTAAATACGGTGTTTGTGCATTTCGCGTATATGACGGTGTGATATGTTTCTGCATGTCACTCCCTGCTGTGAATGTTCTCCAGGACTGTAGAGAAACCAGTTTCCCAACCCAAGAAAGTTGTATCTAAAGCATCCAAAACCAAAAGATGGTAACCACATCTATTTACTTTCCTTTGACTCATGTTCTTTGGTGCCACTGTTCTTACATATTTTTTAGTGGCCCAATCTCAACTAGAACCATGGAATTTCCTGGTGGCCTCCTTACCAAATGCCCAAGTCCAGTCTTGCTTAGCTTTTCAAGAAGAGCCAAAATCATTAGGAGACTCCTGGGAATGACCTGGACATACGGCAAGCACAGAAGTAGTTTGCCATTAATGTCATGGGGATCCCCCCAATTTTCTAGTCTAGGCCACCACCTTGGGGTTTTTTAGTGGTCTCTCATTGCAAGTACAAGATCAGCCTTCACAGCTACCACCAACCCAGCAGTTAGAAACCTCTGGAACCTCTACCTGATAAGGTGCTGATTCTCGTTACCTTCATCTTAAATAATCTGCCTCTCTTTCCTTCTCCTAGGTTTGTTATTATTACTGTTGTTCCAATTCTATGCCAGATCTGAGCAGCATTCTGGTTTCAAAGGAACATGGTCATCAAAGCCTGGCAAGCCATGAACACAGCCCCTGGCTGTTCCTGCACAATCCCAGGAAAAGAGATGTGTGGTTTAAGGCACTGCAGCTATTTTGGTTCTATATTTACTCTGGGACTGTATTTTCCATTCTGCTTCCCAAAGAAGCCTGGAGTGACATGCCAAAGTATCCCAATGCAACCAATGCCTGTGAAGAAACATAATGGCTGTAATCCAAGGGCACTCTGCACACCCCTTTGAATCAGCATCAAAAGACAACAACCAATTCAGCACTTTGCTTAAAGGAAGTTTCAGCTGGGGCTGTTGTAACCCTGAAAATGCCTATGCTGTGCCTCATTCCCCATAGGTGGAAGCCCCATAGAGGCGGCTTTATCCAAGTCCCCTGATAGAGGGGGTGATGCCTGCCTGCCTTGGAGCCTTGCCACGAAAAGACCCAAAGAGACAAGAGTCACACATACACATCGTCTAGCATCCTCACCAATGGCCAGCTGTGCCACAGTACATCCCAGGCGTTCAGCGATGGGCTGGAGTGCTTTTACTTTGCTTTGCTGCTTCTTTCCATCTTCACTTTGCAGCTTCTCCTTCAGCCACTGGTATCCCTGGAAGAGCAGCAAAGGGCCAAGACTGTCATGGAGGAACCTCGTGGGCCAGCAAGCCCTGAACCTCAGCCATGCCACTTAGTACCTGCTTGCAGCAGAACATTCCCACAATCCCTTCTGGGGTTAAAATGATTTCTTGCATTGATGGGCAAGTTGTGAGATTCAGAGATAAAACTAAGCTTTGACTGAAAACAGAATTTAGAGTAGGAGATGGATAGTTTAAGTGAGCCCCAGACTTTCTCTTCACTTCTGGGTCCCAAACACAGAGGGAGCAGATTACATCGAAACCTGCCCTTCATCCATCCTTATGTCAGTCTCACCATTAATCTCACTAAGTTCATGGCGAAGATGAAGTACTGGGAAGCCAGCACTCTTGGGCAAACCTGAGGATGCAACTGCTTGGCATTAGCGAAGAAGCCGAAAGGACATTTGGAGGAAGAAGGCCAGGAAATCCAATCTTGCTGGGAATTTTGCCCTGTCAATGCCATATTTCCCAACCTGGTGCCTTCTTCCAACCATGAGTTGGAGGGCACCAAGTTGAAGATGGTTACTTGAAGACAGTAGGACCTAACCATCGCAAATTTTCAGAGATATGGAACAAGAATTCTCAGCCTTGGCTGTGCTGGCCAGGAAACTCTGGGAGTGGAGGTCTCCATAGAATTGAAGACAATCTTCAAGTGCCAGAATTTTTAGCCAGGGCTTCTGGAAGTTGAAGTCCACCAAGCTGGGAGGATTGGAAAACCCCACTGGAAGAAACTGTGTTGTGCTTCAACACTCAAGCATGTGTAGGATCATACCTTCATGGCAGCCCGGCAGTTTTCGGGCACTCGCTCCTCATATTTTCCCGTGATGAGTCCACACGCCAGTGGAGACCAAGTTATGGCTCCTACTCCTGAAGAAGGTAAATAGGGCAGGGAATCAGGAGAGACGACAGCCCCTCTTCCTCCTCTCACTGAATCTCAAGTCTACCGTGTCCCCAGAGCAAGAGGCTTCTCCAGATCCTCAGGCATCAGCCATTTCCCCAGAACTGAACCAGCTCTGGGGCTAATAAGCCACCTTCATTTTTGCAATGTGCTCTGTTCAGGAATCATGGTTTATCTCCTAGGTGGGGAAGTCAATTGCAAAGCTGAGAAAGACACAAATGGGCTCTTTTTGAGCTTCACCTAGGTCAGTGCTTGTTAATCTTGGGAACTTTAAGATGGGTGGATTTCAACTCCCAGAATTCCTCAGCCACAATTCACCTCCGCTGCGCCCTCCCCAAGCCCCTCTTCCTCCCTCTTCATACCAATCTTGTGATACAACTCTGGAAGCTGCGTTTCCACCTTTTCTCGCTGAAACATATGATATTCAGCCTGTTCGCACACGGGAGGGATGAGGTTGAATTGCCGTGCCACAGAGTAGGCTTCCTAGTTACAGAGAAGAAAGAAGGGATTGAAGAAGAGATGGGAAAAGAGAGAGGAATCACTATAGAGCCAACCTCTTCTGCCACCGAAAGTCAGAATTTACCATAATCTCCATGGTGCTCCAACGAGAGGTCCCCCAGTACATGGCCATCCCTTGGTTGATCACATATGTCATGGCTCGGACAATCTCTGATGGAGAGAACAAAATTAGACCCAGCATTAGAGCATTTTCTCTCTGCCTCTTCTTTCCAGACCAGAACTCTTTTGTATCATTAGAGAAACAGGCCAGGATGGAGACGGGAAGCAAAGGCAAGTAGCTTGATGTACAATATCATCTTTGAAAGGCCCATTTTGTTTTGTTTCCACTCTAAATTTAATCTGGTGGGATTCATATCCTGTTATACAGAGAGGAATTTAAGACGGTTGCCCAACTTGAAGTCCTTGGACTTCAATTCCCAGGATTCCCTAGCACGCTGAGCATTCTGGGAATTGAAGTTCCACCATCCAGAAATTGAAATACATTGATTTAAGTTGGTGTTTTTCCAATGGACAACCTGAAGATGTGTGGACTTCAACGCCCAGGAATCTTAAAAGTTCTCCAGTTTGAAAAACCCTGATTTAAGGGATCCCTCCAATTCTACAGCCTGAATGTATTTTAAAAATTATATGCAGGGAGTTTGTAAGGTGGGCTTTTAGCAGGAGGGGAAGGAGGGTGTCAAAAATCAAGTTGGCAATCACAGCTATGTAGCTGAAGCCTCCATCTTAATGTTTTTGATCTTCTCTGTAGACATCTCTACCTTTTAGGAAACCCACATCCTTTCTAGGAAATTGGATCTCTTGTCCAAGTTGGTCCACAGACCAGCTGTAGAGGATCCCCACAAACTGTGTTTATGCATAAACCAAACATGGTTTGTTTTGGTATTGCCTGTTTCAAGAATCCAAATATTGTGACTTATTCAATAAAAGACACTTCAACGCATGAAACCAAATCTTCTTTGCCATATTAATATATTCAAATTTGGAATCACCTAAGTGAAAACAACTAGACATTTTATCCTTTTTCATAAAGCAAGTAAGAAGACGACTACCTCTTTTTATTCATTTTGGCTTCATGAAAACCAAAGAATTGGAGACGGAAGGTAAGGATTATATTTCAAAGAAACCTTTTCCAAAGTTTTTCTGAAGACGCAAACGTTCAGACAGATTTGCCTTTTTCCTCCTTTCCCAAAATGCAAAACGGGTCCCGTGGGTGAGTCAACACAACTATCAAAATGCAGAAAAACTGCACGTCTGCATGGTCAGCAAAGGACCCTGCCTTCCAGTGAGGCTGCCGATTCTTTCCTCGGCCTCTGCTCCTCTACCTTTCTTTCATTCTGGTTTGATTCCAAGCCCGAGAATGCAACGAGGCTTGAATCAACTTTTTATGGTCAGCTTTCTGGATGTCTTAAATAGTTGCAGAGATGATAAGAGCAGCTGGCCTGCAGTCCTTCACACAGCTGGCAGCACAGTCCACGCACGGCTTTATGTAGCTGCACGCTGCACACGGTTGCTTCCTACACAGGCATTCAGCTGGTTACAGTTCGGCGCTACACTGCGCAGATCCAGAGCACCAACCGAGACCACGGAGGTGGGAGTGGGATTTCCTTCTGCAGAGACATGCAGAAGGCCAAGGGGGTGTTCCTCAACCCCGGCAGCCTTTACGGCGTGTGCACTTCAGGCTGGCTGGGGGATTCTGGGAGTGAAGTCCACACGTCTTAAGGCTTTCCAGGTTTTAGGAACACGGAATTAAAGGGTTCTGCACTGGGACTGGCTACTGTCAGGAAGCTATTACGGGTCACAAAGAGAAGTCCTGGGTTCCAGGGGAGAGGTAAAGGCAGGATGTACTTCTCAAGCCTTCATGCAAAGATTCCTAAGCAGTCTTCCTACATTTTTTTCAGTTGCATTTTTTCATGTATTTCTTTAAGACCTTGTTACATATTTTATTTTTTAAGATAAATGCACGCATACATTTTTGTTATTTTGTTCCTTCTGTTATTTTCTTTTTGTTACTGTTTTAAAAGCACTACAAATTATTATTTTTTAAAGATAAGCCTTTCTACTATGATTCCCCAGGAAGCTCCCTGATCCATTGGCAAGCCTGATGCATGCCATCTTGCCTAGAGAGAAAGTTTTATTTATTTATTGCATTTCAGAACCCACGTTTTTGTGATTTGAAAGAGAACTCCACCCCATAATTTTACCAGCTGGAAGTGTCTACAAGGAGTGGTCAAAACAGTGATGCAAGTAAAACAGGCAGAGGTTTGGTCACACTCATGTCCATCATTTTGACTTTTTTGACCATGCCCTGCAGATAGCCCTACTGGAATATGTGCATTCTTCTCCCTTTCAGTTGCCTAGAATCAGTGTGAGTTTAAACAGTAAACAAAATAAATTACAAAAAGACAGAAATGGGGGCACATTTTTTTTCTCCTGCTAAAGGCCAGAATGTAATTCGCTTAAAACCAGCCAGTCAAAGTTAACATGCTTCTGCCATCAACTTCCAAAATTTTCCTTTCTGACTTGGGGAAAATCCCCCACTCAGGGGCCCCTTTTCAGGGGCTTTTGTGGTCAGCACCCCACAAAGTACCTTCTGAGCAGTCTTTCCCAGGCCTCCTCACAAAAATGCTGATGAATTTAATAAATACTGTAGATTTAATGAGGAAATAAATGTGCCACCAGGAACAAACTGGAGGCATTCCGTAGGGGAAGCAATTCTCCCCAAGCCGCCCTTCCCAGTCAGCATTTGAGAAATGTACACTTAACAGCTGGTGCAAATTTGCAAGTTATTCTTCCTTCAGATGCGGGAAGGAAGGGCACTTGGGATGCCCAGCCCACCGGACCTCCTGTTTCTCAACCGCTGTTCCTTTAAGATAGGTGGACTTCAACTCCCAGAACTGCCCAGAACTCTGGGACTTGAAGTCCACCCATCTTAAAGGGGGTGAAATTGTGAAGCGCTGATCTAAATGCCTAATGGTGTGGATATTTTTTGTTTGGTCTCTGTTTCCGAAGTCTTGAGAGGCATAGGATGCGAGGGATGAGGGGGAAGCAGGAAAGAGGGTGTGGGGGTTGCAAGGAGGCAGTCTTCAGGACCTTCCAGGTGACCCTCTGCAGGAAGGAGAACACCAAGAAGACATGCTGGAGTTTGCAAGGACAGCCTGTTTACTGGACCCCAAGAGGTGGGGGGGGGTGCACACAAGCCCCAGGGACAGTTCCCACCCCTTCTCAGCCTCAGACCCCTTGCTCACCCTGCCTGAAAATAAATGGGGGGAACCATGGCTGTCCTTGAAGGGTAATTTCAGCAGGAATATCTTCATCAAAAAGAGTAAAAGTGCCACAAAACCAGACTGGTTTTCAGGCAGAACTGTCTGGGGATTCCCAATTTCCTTCTTCCCAGGAATCTGTCAATTTCCTAGGGTAGCTTCCAGACCTGGGATATTCCTGGGGTCTTTTCCTAAAGTCACCACCAGAACTGACTTTGCTAAGCTTCGGAGTTCCAAGTTGGTGAGATACAGGGAAGCTTTGACTTACGACCACAATTGGGACAGAATCTCCATTGCTATGCAAGGCAGTTGTTAAGAGAGTCATGACTGTTTTTATGACCTTTTTAAGTTGTTAAGTGAACCATTGCAGTTGTTACATGAATCACATGGTGGTTAAGTGAATCCAGCTTCTCTTGACTTTACTTGTTGGATGCTGAGTGGGAAGGTCATAAATAGTGATTACCTGGGATGGTATAGCCATCATAAATCCATGTCAGTTGCCAAGCACCAGAATTTTGATCAGATGAACTGGGGGATGTTGGACAATTGTTAAGTGCGAGGACCGGTCACAAATCATGTTTTTCAGTGCCACTGTAATTTTGAACGATTGCTAAACAAATAGTTCGAAGTTGAGGACTCCCTGTACTGTCACCTAGCTGGGATGACCAGGATCTGAAAGTCTGAATGGGAGTCAGAAGAGTAGAAATTCCTCTGTTTTTCAAACTTGGCCACCTTAAGATGCATGGATTGATTTCAGCTACCAGAATTCCCCCTGGGCAACAAAGGACATAAAATCCTCAAAAATGGGAGAGGTGAGAAATGTTAGAACAAAAAGCAAGGTTCA
Source organism: Acrochordus granulatus (assembly GCA_032468055.1). Taxonomy (NCBI): domain Eukaryota; kingdom Metazoa; phylum Chordata; class Lepidosauria; order Squamata; family Acrochordidae; genus Acrochordus; species Acrochordus granulatus. Next base: position 106,915 of record JANHZU010008728.1, on the reverse strand, counting down.
TGGCATTTGGGGGGCAGCCAGGATGGTGGGCAAAGCCAGAAAAATGGCAAAGTCTAACAAAGGGGGGCTGGCATCTGCTAGATTTAGCCTGTTTTCCGTTCTCCTCCTCCTCTTGCAACGTTGATCTGTTGGCTGTTTTATTTTTTACTTCTTTTCTGCACTCTGTGTAATGTTTCTTTCTCGAAAGAGAATAGCTCGGTGAAGACAGAGGCAGAAGGATCTGCAAGGGTGGTCAAAAAAGTCACAATGGCTGCCAGGAGAGTGTCCTGCTATGGCCGCCATCTGGACTTTTTGCCTGCACCCTGCAGACCACAGAAATGTGTACCTGAAATATTTTTTTAGCTTTGCCTCTGCTGAAGATCTGAAGCGTGCTGCATGCGGAGGAACAGATGGCATTTGTGTTTGTGTGCTGTTTTCCTGGTGGGACAATCATTACATTAAAAAAATACAGACGATGGAATTGTTGTGGGAAGTGGTAAAAAGGCGTTTTGTTCAGGGTAGATGCAGGAGACAGTTCTTACTCAAAACGAGGTTGGAAAATTGGGGGGTCCCTTAATCCTGTCTCCTAAAGAGAGGAAGCCACCCACCTTCCATGGGACTGTTAGCATCCATCCGGTTAGCAAAGACGATGTCGACATATCCCAGCTGGAGTCTCTGCAGGGACCCTTTTAACCCTGAAAAACGGAGGGGGGATGTTGGAATTGAAAGGCCCAAAGGAGGGGCGGGGGTACTTCGCCATCTCCAGGTTGAGGATGATGGGAACTGGGACCACCAGAATGGAGCCTGAATCTCTCCATCCTTCCATCGGCTCCCCCATCCATCCATTCCATTTTCTTAAGCCCCCTAAAACTTAACCCTAAAGATGGTTCCCTTTCCATTAACTGGACCCCTCCTCTCTCCCTTAACACTCAGCTCCCCTCAAGGGGTGACCCCCCGCGGTTCTGGCCCCCGCACCCCGTTCCTGCCCTTACCCTCAATGATATGTTTCCGGGATAAGCCTCTTTCGGTCTCAGCCCTTTCGAGACGAGAGGGAGAGGGACGGAGAGGGAGAGAGGGAGAGGGAGAGAGGGAGAGGGAGAGGGGGGGAGAGAGAGAGAGAGATCACGTCCAAGTCTGGCTGCCGCCCCTGCACGCCAACTCCGCAGAGGCCCGGGAGATTTTTCCGGGGAGGGTCAAACCGGAGGAGCGGGGCAGCTCCTGTTATCCGCAGGGGCCAACCGGGTGCCCCACGGAGGAGTCTGCACGCAGGAGCCCCGCACTGGCACATCGGGGCGATGCGTCAGCAGAGGAGCCCACTCATCAGGCCCTTGTGCCATCCGTGTGCTAAACGGGGGCGTGCTGACGATGCGGACGGTCTTCCCCGGTGCCACCGCTGGGCACGATGGGGCCTGTAGCCCAAAGCCACCACAGTCCATTCACCGCCTCTCGAAAGGCTGCCCTGTGGGAAGACTTCCGATTTTTGACCAGACGACCGTACCTCAGGAGGCCTCCGCTCCCTCCCACGGCACAGTGCAGCCCACATTTCTTCCCCGGCCTCCCTTCGAGTACTTACTGGCCTCCCCAGTAAAGTTTCGTGGTGACCACGTAGCTGGAACGCCTGCGAAGAAGCCGGGCGAAAGGGAGGCGTGAGCAGGGAGCGGCCCCGAAGCCTCGAGCGAGCGGGGCGCCATTCCCGTCTCGGCTGCGGCCCCCGGCAGCCCCTCGACGGGCAGCGGCCCGGGTGCCGTGACTCCGCCCCCTCGAGACCGCACGGCCCCGCCCCGGCCCCGCCGCCGGGGAGCGC
>JANHZU010008728.1:75319-92014 GCA_032468055.1 Acrochordus granulatus | reverse complement strand
AAACCGAAGCAGCAGACTTCATGAAAATTAATATTTGTGTCATTCTCAAAATTTTTGGCCAGGACTGTAGATCAGTGGTTACCAATGTGGAGTGCATGCCTCACATGGGGCAATTTGATTATTAAGGGGGGCAATTCAAGAATGAGTTATTCATGTTTTTTTAGTTTGTTAGCATCAATAAGCAGTAAATCTGCAAAAATCAGTAACATTTTCAATAATTTTATTGATTTGCCTTTTTTTTTTTTTACAAAGCGGGGGCCATGGCCAGAAAAATATTGGGAACCACTGGAGTAGATGGCCTCCCTTCCAGCACCATGCCCTTCTAAAAGATCAGGAGGCAAGGGATTTACAAACCTCTGGGGGTAAAGGATTTCAAAGTGTGGCGGTCTCTTTTCGTGCCCATGCCCCCCAACATTTCAAATATTATGATTTGATTTATCCAATTTTTAAAACCACCCATCTCTTTCAAAGAGTACTCTGGCCAGTGTACAAATAAAAAAGTTTAAAACATAAAAAACAGTATATTAAATTTACAATTTAAAAAGGCAAGACATTAAAGTTAAACAAAAGGTGGGGGGCTTAAGGAGTCTTCTCACTGGAGGGGCTGGTTCAATTGACACATCACTACTAGCAATTCAAGAGTGAGTTTTGGTTGCTTTTTTTTCTGAGTGGCAAATAGGAAGGTCTTAAAGTTATCTCTGATGGCTGGGCTTCTGTTGTGCTTTTTTGTTTTTTTCTCTTCTGTATAATTAATATTTCGGGGGGATTGAGTGGCCTGCAAAAGGCCTAATGAATAAACAAAATGACTAGAGCCACATTGGTGTAGTAAGTTGATAAGGGCTGGCCTAGAAACCAGGAAGCTGTGAATTCGAGTCCCACCTTTAGCTGGGTCACTCTCTCAGGCCAACCCACCTCACAGGGCTGTTGTTGTGGGGAAAAGAGGAGAAAGGAGTATTGTAAATATTGGCCGTCTTGAAGTATTTATAAAAATAAAGGCATAATAAACTTTACAAAAAATCAACTACTGTAACGAAGCCTGGTCAAGAAATGGGGTTCTGAGCGTGTGCAAAGGGCCTCCCCGTCTTCTGACACCCCCCTCCCGGGGCTCGGGCTCACCTCCTCCTTAGAAATGCCGGCCTGCTTTTTCCGGTTCCACTCGCTGTAATGCAAGCAGACGCCATTGCGGTCGAAAAGGTACAGGTTGTGCACCGTCATCTGGGGAGGGAGGGAAAAGGGGGGCAGGAAGACCCCCGTTGAGAGTCAGGCTGCGGGAGGGACCGCGTCGCCCGTTTCCAGCCCCAGAGGGATATAAATACAGTACTAATGATGATACCATCCCCCACACCCTTTTCCCGCCCTCCCGGTCAGGCTTCTCGGGGGTGGGAAGGACCGTCAGGTTTACCTCAGCCTTGACGCCTGTCTCTATGACAACCCCGCCGGGCCCACGTCTTTAACTTCCGGGATTGGGGGTGCGTAGCTAAGCAGTGCCATGACCCCTCTTGTTGATTGGTTTACGCGCGCGGACGTCCCCGTTCAGCCCGCCCCGAGCATGCGCTATGACCGCCCTTTTCACTGCCCGCCCGACGAAAGCGCTTGCCCGAAAGGAAAATGGCGACAACGGCTTCACCCCCCGCCCCCCGCCCCGAGGCTTTGCCTGGCGCTGCGCGGGGGCGAGGGGGACAAGTGTGACTCCCGGCGAGGAACGGCGTGGCGGCCTAGAGCTTGGCGGGGGAGGAAAGTGGGGCTCAAGGCGAGGACCCAAGGCTGCGGCGCTAAATTAACGGGAGGGGGGGCGCCCGAGGCCCGAGAAGGGACTCCTCCAGCCTGGGGAGTGGGCACGGTTTACCGCAAGGGTGGGGGAGGGGCCCGCATCAGGACCTCCCCCGCGTTGGCGCCCTCCAGATGTGCAGGACTTCGACTCCCATTGCCTCCCAGGCAGCGTGGCTGAGCTCGCCAGGGATGATGGGAGATGGAGTCCAAGGCGGTGGGACAGCAGAGGAGGTTCAAGGGATGGAAGGGGAAGTCTGTAAGGAGAGAAGGGATACCCGAGCATGGTGTCTGTGGGGCAGCATTCACCCCCACTGCTCTGTTCTTACCCTGTTTCTTATCAGCTTTAACCTCCTGTCCTGGGCTTTCCTGGTGGTCTCCCATCCTCCCTCCCCAGCTTTGCTTTCCAAGGTTGACTAGGTGATGCTGAGGCTGAGGAAGAACCTGAGGCTAAATGCAGAAGAGGAGCCTTCACTGGAGCAATGGCTTAATCTCCCCCCACTCCCGCAGCTGGCCTCCGCAGTCCCAGAGATAAACATCATCCACTGTGTCACCTACAGATCTGATTAATCGTTGCAAAAATATCCCAGGGATGGCAGCATTTATCAGCCTATTTTCTTTCCTCTGTGGTCTGAATTTCAAGTTCTCTTTTTTTCTTTTCTAGGACCGACCTGGGGAGGCAACATGTGCCCCTGACTTTCCTGGTGGTGACTCCAGCCTCCTTTGGCCACCTGGCTGAAACCTGCTGCCACCGGCATTTGGTGCTCCATTATGACAGAAGCTGCAACCTTCTGAGCACAGAATGCTTGCACTGGCCGCAGTGCTTCTTTTAGAACCCAGAGACCATGGCTGAGAAGGGCATTGGCCGGGCTCTGAGCTCTTCCCTCCGGAGTGATGACTTCTTGAGTGACATGGAGTTGTTGCCAGCGTCAGATCCCCCTACGCCAGGGCAGCAGGTGCCTTGTTCTCAGCCAGCTACCCCGTATACTTCCAAGGTGACCACTCAGCTCTATGCTTCCCTTCACCAGAGCTGGCAAGCCGAGACTCAAGCCTGTTCCCGCCTGGAGAATCAGCACAACTCAACCCTGGCCAGGAAAGCTGTGGAGGCCGATGTCGATCTGGACACTCTAGCAGAAGAGCTGAGCCATCGGCTTTCTGCCAGTGTGGAAGCCAGTGCATTTAGGCAGGTAAAGTCCCTTCCTTAAGAAAGGGATTGCTGGGATGCTGACCACAACCAAATGGCAGAAGGCTCAGTAATCAGGTTGTTTCCCTTCTTGCAGAGTGCCATGCCTGAGTCCCGCCACATTTCAGAGATGGAGAATGTGCGGTGCCACCTCCAGACTATGTTGCGGGGATCCAGAGATGTGCCTGGTGAGAGTGGTGAAGGGGACAGCTTGGATGCAATGGGAAATGAAGAAATAAAACTATTTCCTTATTCCATTTCTATCCCACCTTTATTATTTTTGTAAATAACTCAAGGTGGTGAACACATTGAACACTCCTTCCTCCTTCGGTTTTCCCCACAACAACAACCTGGTGAGATGGGTTGGGCAGAGAGAGAATGACTGACCCAACTGGCTTTCATGCTAGTTTCAAGGCAGAACTCACCATCTCCTGGCTTCTAGCGTGGTGTCTTAATTACTAGATCAAACTACTGTATATAACATCTATGTCAAGATAACGTATATTATCTAAGAGAGGTATACTTCACAAAACAGGGTTTCCTAATTAAAGTGCCTTTCCTATGAGTTGGATAGATATGTTTCATCTCCCAGCCAGGGTGATGGAGCTGTAGCCCAGCATATGAGAAAGCACCAAGCCAGGGGAGGCTGAAATGCATTAACAAAAGCTGAATACAGCAAACACTCCATCCAAATGTGTAAAGCTTTTCTAAGGGACAGAATGATTAGATTTCAAATGCTTCAGCATAGGTATTGATCTTTTACCAAGTGTCTCATGCACAGCTTGCAATCTGTTGGGTGAACTCAGTTCTCAATGGTTAGGAATGCATTTCCTTTCGTTCTTAATTTGCTTTATGGGGTCCAAGGGCTACTAACTCTAGGCTTCTGTTTTCTTGGGATGATAAAGTGGAGGAACCCCATACTTCAGAACTCCCAGAGGGACTTTCCTAAGTGAAGTTCTGTTTGGTGCTAAAATCAGAGGAAGGGAGGACCGTTCTGGCTCTAGTGATTTTTTTGAGGCTTGCAACAGGATCCCTTAAGTCTTTGATTTTGCACTCTTCTCCTGCTTCAGTGAGAATTGTGGAAGTGCCCCTGAAAACCCTGCCTGCGTTCAACTGCTGTTTTTCCTCATTCTCCCCTCACAGGGGGTCCAACTGCCATGCTGGAGACCTTGGAACAGAAAGATGACGACTCCTTTGAGAGTGACAGCACTGGTGCTCTGCTCAAGTAAGATGACCTTAGTCAAGTCGTTGGTCTCTTAGTGTAGAGATTGAAGAAGGTAACCTTGAAGGAAGGTTAGGAACTCTTACCTAAAAGGGGCTAAAACATGTTTTAAGTCCAGAGAAACATGATAACATTTGGAAACAGCTCAGGCAGATGCCTCCCTGATTCACTGACAGTAAGAAGGAAGAGGAGATCCAGCACAGTTAACTTGCAAGATTCTGTTACAAGTAGTCCTCGCTTAACACCCACACTTGGGACTGGCAACTCCATCACTAAATGATTCAGTCATTATTATTTATTTATTGTATCCCACATTTGTTTTTATAAATAACTGAAGAGGGCAAATTTATCCCACATACCTTCCTCCTCCTATTTTCTCCACAATAGCAACTCTCTGAGATGAATTGGGCTGAGAGAGAGTGACTGGCCTAAAGTCACCCAGCTGGCTTTCACAGCTAAGGCAGGACTAGAACTCGCCGTCTCCAACTTTCTAGCCTTGTGCCTTAACTAGAAGACTGAACTGGCTCTCTTAAGTGAAATATCATGTGCCCATGCCCAATTTTTGCCAGTTCTGCTGCAGCCATTAAGCAAATCCACTTGTTGTTAAGTATGACATCACATTATTGCAACTTGAGCTGGCTTCCCTATTGATTTTGCCCTTTTCCTGACTAAGGTGCTTCTTTTGGTTTTTATTTAGTGCCCATCCTCTGCGCGAGGTCTCTCCTCCGGGATCTCTGACCGGTTTTGAAGAGCTGTTCCCCCGCTACACCAGCCTACGCCTGGGCCACTTCCAGGAGCAGTTCTCTCACCTGGATCCCCGCTTGCTAAGAGACACTTTGGAGAAAGAGCAGGCCCGGCGGAAAGTGAGTTGGGCTAGGAGACCGCTGGAGGGTGGCAAAGGATGTTGGGGAAGCAAGGAAGCAAGGATATAAGATACCTAGGCCACAATGCCCTGAGTCAGATACTTTCCTAACTGGCCTGGAGAGAGTTATTTGGGATGTTTTGTTTGTCCTAAACCCAACCCCCAAGGTCTTTTTCAAATGGGGGAATTTTGCCAAGTGTCAGGGCAGTGATTCAGGTGCCCAGGCAATTGGTTCTTTTAGAGCAGGGGAGTCCAATCTCGGCCATTTTAAGATGTGTGGACTTTAACTCTCAGAATTCTTGCTTGCTGAACCAAGGAGAAGGGGGGTAGGAATCTTCAGATAGCTTCAGAGCTTTTCCCACTTGCTGGCTGGGGAATTTTGGGCATTGAAGTCCATACTTCTTAAAGTGGCCAATGTTGGACATGCCTGTTTTAGATCTAGAGACAATGAGTGTTCCAGTAAAAAAGGCCTTTTAAGCTTTATTATTAGCTCAAGCAAACAGATTTAAAGGCAGAACATGAAAAGCAAACATACCAAGCAAGATGACATCCAGATCTCTTACAAGCTCCAGGAGCTACTTAATAGGACACAGAGATAGCCCAAGGCTGGCCAATTTCCACAGTACCTAATGCTAGGTTCTGTGCAGAAGCTCCCAACTAATATACATTTATTTAATTTATTGTATATTATTGAAATCCATGTTTTGATTTTAATATCTGATGTTTTAATATTTCTAACTTTAATTACCTATGTTTTATCATACTGTAAACTATCCAGAAATTAAATTATCATACTGTAAATTATCCAGAAGTTAAACATACTGTAAACTATCCAGAGTCGCTTGATAGGAGATATATACATTTAATACATAATAATAGCAATAACCCCACATATTTTTATCAAAACATGGCACCGTGACTTCATGGCCCTGGTATGGTTAGGAGATTGCAAGACCTGACCTTAACTGGTTGGCACATACTGTGCAGAAGTGTTAGGCCCCCACCTGCTTTGTTTTAGCAAAGTTTTAATGACCATAATTATTTTTTGGTCTCTGTATTAAGATTCAAACAGAAAATACACAAAATAACTGTATATACATTAAATTTAAACAAACACAATTTTCTGAACAAAATGGCTTCTTCAGATAAAAGTCAGTATTAAATAGTATTAAATACTTGCTGATTTAGCCTATGGAAGCTGTTTTGTCTATTTTTTCCTGCTTTTGAATATTGCATACATGTTTTCTGTATTTTCTGGTTGTATTCTAATCAAGAGACATAATTATGTATGGTCATTTTATGTTTACAAATTCAAGAGTGCCTACCTGAGTAGAAAATCAAGATCCTCTTAGTTGTAGGCAGATGCTTTTCTGGATCACGCCATATCCCTTGTGATCTAATATGTTCATTTTTATTTATTTGTGTAATTTATGTCCTGGCACATTCCCATAAAACAATCACAGGTACGCTTATCTTAGCTTATAATCTGTTTTTCAGCATTTCTTTTCCATCCTAAGAATTCCAGTTTCCTTATGACCATGCTTCCACCTATATAGGTAGTCCTCAGCTTACAACCACAGTTAGGACCAGAATTTCTGTTGCTGTTGTTAAGAAGGTGATTGTTAAGTGAGTTGTGACACTGCGCTTGTTGGCTGAAAGGTCAGCAGCCCCTGTTCAAGACCCAAACACCGCTGTGTAACAGGGTAAGCTCCCGTTCCAGCTTCAGTTCCCACCAACCTAGCACTTTGAAAGCATGTAAAAATGCAAGTAGATAAATAGGTACCGCCCAATTTAGGTGGGAAGGTAACAGCATTCCATGCGCCTCGGTGTATAGTCATGCCAGCCACATGACCACGGAAGCGTCTTCGGACAAAGTTGGCTCTTTGACTATGAAATGGAGATGAGCACCACTCCCTAGAGTCGGATACGACTAAAAGAGGAAACTTTTACCTTTTACTTTGCCTTCCCTGGCCCAGGTGCTGTTAGGGACTCTGAAGGAAGCTGCAGATTCTTGTGGCCAGTCTTCCAAAAGTGTCTGTTGTGATGAAAGGAAATTAAGACAAACAAAAGTAATTTTAATCAGTTGCTTTAACGGCTCTGTGTGCTTACAATAATTTTTCCTTCTGAGTGCCAAAACTCCTGACCTTGGGTTATATCTAATGGTCTTCCTGGGGGACTCCCCTCTTTCGCTTGATCATGCGTAATGACTCATATGGTTCAGTCCTGGTTTTCCCCACAGTGTCTGCTCCTTCCAGGGAGAAAAAGCTGAGGAACTCAAGGAACAAACCTTTATTCCTTGCAGGGACACGTTGACACTGAGGGCTGACTCCTGACTTTAGGGTTGGCCATGCAAACTATGATGCCTTATCACTACTCTGATATTGTTTGCCTCCACTGCCCCAAAGCCATTTCATCTTGGAGGAGTTAGTCTGAGTCTGTTGCTCCCTCCCCAGACCCAGGTCCTGGAACTGGGTTTTCTCTTTGGTTGCATGTCCTGTTCAGGGCAGAGCTGAGATATATAAATGGGCATTACCAGCATACTGATGATTACCTAATGCAAATGCCAGTGGATGGCCTCTTCCAGCTGTTTCATGCAGATGTAGAAGAGGAGGGGAGGATAGAGAGCCATGGGGCTTACCTCAGGAGAGGGATCTCGAAGCAGACCTCCCAAATCCTCAGGAAAAAGGAAATCCACCCAAAAAGAGTATTCTCCACTCCAATGTCTCAGAACCATACACAAGGATACCGCGGCTGATGATATCAAAAGTGCTGAGTGGTCAAGGGGGTTCAGGAGATTTAAATTCCCCCAGTCTCTCTAAAGGCTCCATAAAAAAGGTAAAGGTTTTTCCTGCTAGTCGTGACTAGGGCGGTGCTCATCTCCGTTTCCTAGCCAAAGAGCCAGCGTTATCCAAAGATACTTCTGTGGTCATATGGCTGGCATGATTATACACCAAGACACACAGAATGCTGTTACCTCCCACAATTTAGGTGGTACCTATTTATCTACAGTACTTGCATTTTGCATGCTTTTGAACTGCTAGGTTGGCAGGAGCTGGAGCAGGTAACAGGAGCTCACCCCCTTACGTGGCAGTACTTGGGTCTCGAACTTCCAACCTTCTGGCCAAACAAGCCCAGTGTCTTAACCACCCAGTCACCACACCCCTGCTCAGCCACTATGAAATACAACTATGGGTGACAGTAATTTTGTTCTAGCATCTTCAAGAAAAACGCTTCCAGGCAGCCAAAATCATCGGTGTATAAAAGCAGTTGAATCTCCCCCCCACCTCCTCCTGTCCACAACCCTGAAGGCATTTAGTGACACCAACATCTGTTTAATGAGTTTGTTTATTTAATTATTTATTGGATTTGTATGCTGCCAAAATCAGAAGTCTCTCAGCAGCTTTCATGTGACCTGGCAAGAAAAATCTCTCTTTCACCTCTATTGCATAATGTCCCTGAAGATTTGTGCTGCCTTCCTCCACCCCTGTGCTCTGAAATAAAAATCTTGAAAATCTGCAGAGCTATTTTTTTTTTAAAAATTCATGTTTCTAATCTTTCATGGTTGCAGAGTGACTTGGGCAGAGTGGCAGAGAAGCCCCATACCACTCTCATTCCTAGTGGAATTTCTGCCTTTCTTGGCTGCTTCCTGCTGCAACCAGTCTGACCACTCTCCCTTTCTGTCTTTCTCACAGCACTTCGAACGGCACATCCAAGCCCTCCAGAACCGTATCCTGGAGCTGCAGCAGCAGCTGGCTGTGGCCATCTCAGCTGACAAGAAGAAAGATAGCATGATCGAACAGCTGGATAAGGTGAGCCCTCGGCTGAGCAAAGGAGGTCAAGGGCAGGAGGCAGCAAGCTGAGAAGAAAAGCTGCTAAGAGCCACCGAGAACCCGGGCTGGGTTTCCACAGGACATTTTGCAAAGTGGATTGTTGCCTGTGGCTTAGGTTCTTAGAGAAGAGAATATTTGTGGCTCAAGGTTGAACTGTGGGATCCTTGGTGCTCTCTGAGCTTGGAGGTTTTCTTGCAGACGTTTCATAACCCAACTAGGTAACCTCAGCAGTGCTAGAAAGGAACGTGGGGTTTGCTCTGTGCAAGACCTTGGCTTAAGGTCGTGTTTCATAGAGCCTTCCCTTTCCTTGAATCCTTCACTCGCCTGTCTCAGCCTGGATTCACACATGGTACTGAGGCTGAGTTTATTCAGTCACGGCTGACTGAATAAGCTCTGGTTGGATGGGCTCATATAATAAGCTCAAACAATCCACATGTTAGCTAGGGGATTCTGGGAGGTGAAGTCCACACATCTTAAAGTTGCCAAGTTTGAGAAAAAAGCCTTAGACTGTTCTGTACGTCTTGCCTCTGAAAAATGGGCTGTTTCTGATGACATTGGCCCTTATCCCTGAGCTGTTTTCAGGACCTGTCAGTCTCCAGCGGAACCTCCTTTGCTCTAGGAGGAACCATGCCATCCCCTGCTTCCTAGCTATAGTCTTCCTTATTTCGATCTCAGGTCCTCCTGGCATTCAAGAACCTCCGAGTGGCTGCTTGTTCACTGGCCTTAGCCGGCTAGCTGACACCATCCCTGGTTATCAGTGCCAGAACATTACCTTCTGCTCTGTCTTTCAGACTTAGGAAGCCTTTCTGGTTCGGAAACCTTCCGCATGTCTTTGGATTACATCTCCCATCTACCCCAATCATGGCTTTTCCATCTGGGGAGCATGGGAGGTGTAGTCTCTCTTCCCTGCAAGAAAGCCTGACATCAGGGCTTTTCCAGGAGATGAGAAAAATGGCCAGTGGTTTGTTTTTAACCTGATCTCTTTTTCTTCCTGCTTCAGACTCTGGCCAAAGTGGTGGAAGGCTGGAACCAGCAGCAGGCCGAGCGGACAGTGGCCCTGCGCAGACTGCAGGCTGAGAAGGAGGCTGCAGAGCAGGGACTGGGGAAACAAAAAGAGGTGGGTCTTCATAAGGGCTCCCTTCAGCTCCTGCTCTTGCCATGGAGGACCCCCCATCATGTCTGTCCTTTGTAGCTGCCCCAGAGGTAATTCAGAGCCAGGTTGGTTTCTCCTCCTCTAGAAATGTATTTATTTATTCAGTTTCTGCAGCTGTCCATCTCAGTCAATGCCTGTGGACGGCTTACAGTTCCAATTTTACAAAAGTGTAAAAACAATTAATAAAAAAAATTAAAAACAAAACATCCAAAATAAATATACACAGCAGCCGAGATATTTGGCCAGTTAGCAATAAAGCCATTCAGTGCCCGAGGTTCAGGAAGACACCAGATCTTTAGAGCCTTACAAAAGGCCAGCAGGGTTGGGGCCATTTGTGTCTCTGGGGAGGATATTCCACAGAACAGGGGCCATGGCTGAGAAGGCCTGTCTCCTGGTCCCCGCCGGCTGGCACTCTGGCTGACAGGATCTGCAGCAGGCCCAGTCTGTTAGATCGAATTGGACAGGTAGAGACTCTTGGAAAAAGACAGTCCCTCAAGGAAATGTCTGTTTTGTCCTTCCTTAGAAAATGGCAGAGACAGAAGGGCATCTCCAGCAGGCCTTGTCTGCCCTCAACCGAGAACAGTTGCTGGCCAGCCAGTACTGCAGGGAGAAGGAGGCCTTGGTAAGAGCTGGTGCCTGCGGTGTGGGGGAGGTGGGGCTGGTTTTGAGGTTGGCCTTGCATGAAAGCTTTAGCCTGAGAGGTAGAGCCAACCATTGCAATCTGGCTTAGCCATCTCATGCAGACTCTGGCTGATTCAGTAGACCAGAGCTAAGCCTAAACTGAGCGCTAAGAATGCCCCTTTCCTCTGCAAAGCTCGGCTGCCCAAAGCTGAGCCTTATTTCCACCTGACCTCTGCGCCAGGAGGAGGAGAAGGCCTGTCTGTCCTGCAGCTTGGACGCAGAGCGCGTCCGGGTGCAGAGCCTGGAAACCGAGTGGGATCTGGAACGGCGCCAGCAGGACGCCCTTCGAGCCACCTTGGAGGAGCAGCAGAGGAGCTGTGCGCAGCGGGAGAAGCGGCTGGAACAGCAGCACCAGGCGCTGCAGGAGGAGAGCCGCGTCCAACTCGAGAAGGAGAGGGTGAGGGCGAAGATCTCTTCCCCGTCTGCCTTGTTGGGGTTTTGGGTCTTGGTGGCCGCTCTCTGCATTCAGAATCTGATTTTTTTTAGCCATTTTTGCATCCTTGCTTAAAGAAAGGCAAAGTACAGAGTTTGCCCCCTCTTAGGTTGACTCCCAAGTAGGCCCACTGACCTCTGGGCTTTTTTGGATAAAGCGAAAGGCAACGTTTAAATCAGTTTACATATTTCTATGCCCTCGATCTCTGACGAATCTCGGCGGCTCACAATTGACAACATTGCAGTTTAACAATATTTATTTGATTTTTGTCCTCTCTTTATTACTTTACAAGTAACTCAAGGCAGCAGACGTACCTAGCATGCCTTCCTCTTCCTGCCTTCCCTACGACAACAAGGCTTAGGGTTAGGCGGAGAAGGAGGGACTGGCCCTAAGTTACCCAGCCAGCTTTTGTACCTAATGTGGGACCAGAATTCCTTGTCGCTTCATGACTGGTCCAAAGCCACCCAGCTGGCTTTTGTGCCTCGTGCAGAACTAGAACTCGCAGCCTCCTGGTTTCTGAGCCAGCACTTTAACCCCTGCACCAAACTGGCTCTCTATCCTAAAGCTAAGTTGCTAGGAGCAAGCCAACAGAATCAGCTTCTTTTTGTGCACTCTTCTAACATTGCCTTGTGAGCATGGCAGCTTTTTCACCCGCCTTCTTTCTTCTGCTGTTATCTCGGTGCTCTTGAGTTTCTTCCACAGTAACCCCCCTAATTCCTGCTTCTGCTTTTCTTCACTATCCTTTTGCCATCCTCTATCACAGCACCTGGGGAAAGCTGGCTTCTGGGAGGAGAAAGGGGCCACACCCACCCAATTGGGTATGGTGATGGCCTTTCCTGGCCAGGCTACCACCGGCCCCAGCAGCTCCTGGGCTGCTGCCCCAGGGAAGACCTGCCTTGCCATGGAGCCTCAGGTCTGGGAAGAATTGCAGCTTATTGGACCCCTCAGTGTGGGGGAAAAACGGCAGCCTTCCCAAACCGTGAGTGCTGGGATGACCAGTCTCCCCTTTCCCTCCCGAATAGCCTTAGCTTATGAATTGGAGCTAGAGAGACTGGTTAGGCAAACCACTATCCAGCCATTAATCTGAGGCTTCAGGTCTGAGGATAAAATTAGACTCGTGGAATAAATGCAAGTCTGGATGAATGGAGCAATTTCTTGGGTTCCTTTCCCTGCCTTCTGTGTTTTAATGATCCTTGACTCGTCTCTCCTTGGAAGGTTTCTAGACCTCGTAGTGATTAGAGTAGTCCTTTGAGCCTCAGAGGAAAAGCAGGGTAAAGATGAAAGCAGTAAAGGTGTCTGCTAATGTTTTGATGTTTTTATCTTGCGTAACAGAAACAGCTTATTCTGTTAGAATGCTCTGCTTGAGGAGGAATTTTGAATGTGGGGGGTTTGCCTGTTTAAAAGATTTTCCCCTCCTCCTCAGCGTAGCTTTAAACTGCTTTCTGTTTAAAAAGAAATGTTTTTAAGAAGTCGCTTAAAGGAAACATCACTCTTTCATTGGCTGAGCTGGGTTGTGGACTGTGAAAATATCATGCCGGCTTGTGTGTGTGTGGATTTGCGTTTCCTAACCTGGTACGGCACTTGCCATCATCCTCAACTGTCTTGCATATGGACTGGCCGGGGATACTGGGACTGGAGTTCAGCATTTCTGGAAGGGAGAAATGTTGCATAAAGTGTATTTTTCCCTTGAGTCCAGGAGGGCAGTTAGGCTGATGTATGGATCTGCCTCTGAGGTCTGGGAAGCAATCCACAAAGGACTTCTGTATATATATGTATATAGGCCTGACCTATAATTTCTGATTCTGGAAGTAGCCTATTTCCCTTGCAACTGGTGTTTTCTCAGTCCTTGGCCTATTTCAATCTTCAGTTAATCTGAAATGCTCAAAGATTGCAGATCTTCAGTCGCAGAGCAGGAAGAAGGAAGGAGAGAGTTTTGTTTTATTGGAAATGACATCTCCATCCCCACCCCGGCATAGCTGAGCATGGCAAGACAGGAAAACTTGTTTTCTCGCTTAGGTCGAAGTCAGGGAAATTCTGAATATCTGAAGTAATCCCACTTGAGATTTTCAGGGATGTTTATAGTACAGAGAGGCAGTTTGTTGTAGTAGTTAAAGCACCAGGCTGGAAACCGAGAGTCCTGCCTTAGGCACAAGGCCAGCTCGATGACCTTGGACCAGTCTCTCTCTTAGCCCTGAGAAGAAGGCAGTGGGAAACCCCTCCAAAAATGTAGGGACTTTTTAGGCCCTTGCCAGCAGTCAAGGCTGGCTCAAAGGCACAAAAATAAATTATAGTAGAGACCAAAGAATGCACACACAGTTAGGTCAGTCGTCTCCCTTTTTAATCAAAAAAAGTTCCTATTACTTGAATGACTCCCTGAATGTTAGTTCAACAAGGAGAGCAAAGAGAGAAAATCTGTGGCTCTTAAGTGTCGTTGCAGCTGTTGGATGATTTTTATATATTTAAAATCTGAGTTAAAAAGGCAGTGTTGGCCTCATGATGAATATTCCGTTATTAGGTGGGACCCAGGCAGCCTTGGCACTAAATGCTGGTGAAATGTACAGGTAGTCCTTGACTTACAACCACTCATTTAGCAACCATTTGAAGTTACAGTGGCACTGAAAAAAGGGACTTATAACTGGACCTTGCACTTACAGCCTCATAGTCATGTGATCAAAATTTGTGTGCTTGGCAATTGGCATGTATTTATGATGGTTGCAGCGTCCTGTGGTCCATAATCGCCATTTGCAATCTGCCCAGCCAGCTTCTGACTAGCAAAGTCAACAGGGGAAGCCAGATTCACTCAATGACCTCGATTCACTTAACTGCAGCAATTCCTTTAACAACTGTGGCCAAAAAGATCATAAAACTGGGAGTGACTCACTTAACAGCCTCCTTGCTTAGCAATGGAAATTCTAGTCCCAGTTGTGGTCGTAAGTCGAGGACTACCTGTATGCTCTTGCGGTTCAGGCTGTTATACTTTTTCTCCAGATGCAATTCCAATGGCATTTAATGCCCTGTTGATAAACTCACAAGCCACCATTACTTTGTTCTGCAAGGAGTGTGGAAATCAATCTTTACGCTTTTTAGACTGCTTAATGAGCTTCATTATCTGTTGTCCTTCATGGTCAGTGCTAACTCTGGGCAGAAAAGTTGCCTTTTGTTCCCAAGACAGATCTAAACAGCCGCAGTATTTGCAGAACGTCCTCCCAGCACTTTCCTCACCTTGTCCTCTACTTCTCTCCGTCCTTGTCTAGATGATGGCCCAGCGGGAAGCTCAGAAGGTATTGGATGCCCAACGGGTCTTGGCTACGGTGCAGTCAGAAATGCAGGGCCTCCAGGGAGAGCTGGAAACTGTACGCCGAGAGAGAGACACCCTAAAGATGGAAATCAGTTTGGTGAAGGTAAAGGAGGTGGAACTTTCCATGCACAAATGCTGGTTTGGGATGGAGAAGGGAAGGAATAAATCAGGATTGCAGGCTTTGCTCTGCTACATTGTAGGGAAGAAGGAATTTTTTACTGAGGGAAAGAAGTCTTGTCTTCAACAAATACTGTCTTTAAAGGTCCAACATCTGGACCTCCTCCTCCTCCTTGGCCCGGTGTTTTAATTCACGGGCTCCTGGTTTCAGTTAGAAGCTGGCCAGATGGACCCTTTAAGGAGGGGGAATAGGCAGGATCCTGGAAATGTCAGGCAAACATACTTCTACCAATAGAAGAGAGTACTTGTAGCTCAGGGTTGAACTGTGTGGTCCTTGGTGCTTTCTGGGCTGGATTATTTTCTTGCAGATGTCTCATGAGCCAACTAGGTAACATCATCAGTGCTACAAAAAGACCAGAACACAGAACTCCAGTAGCCAACACCCAGATGAGCAGAGATTAATACTAGACGATCAGTCAGAAAACAATATCCTAATCAAGGAACTGTCAAGGAAAAAAAACACATCCCCACCAAAGCTGGCAAGAGAGGGAGCAAACCCCACACTCCTTTTCACTGATGATGTTCCCTAGTTGGGTCATGAAACGTTTGCAAGAAAACAACCAAGTTCAGCAAGCACCAAAGATAGTCCCTGTCCATCCCCTTCTCTTTGTAGGCACGTTTTGAAGCACAGAAAGTCAAACTGGAATCGGAGCTGAAGGTGGCGTTAGAACAGCGGGTGACGGAGCGCCTGGCGGAGGTTCACGAGGACAGTTTGCGCCAAATGGGCGCTATGAGAGAACAACACAGGTGGAAGGACATGGCCTATCTCCCCTTTTGCCTCACACAACACACATGACATTTCTTTGCTTCTTTGGTTTGGCTGGTTGTGCATATCCTTTTGAAACTGAGATGGTTGTAGCCTCCTTGGAAATGTCCCCCCTAACCTAAACCTTGTTCTTATTTTCACAGGGGCTGTCTGGTGCATTAGAATGACACTCAGTGCTGTTTTGCTGCATTATTCCTTTTCACCCATTCAAATTAACAATTTGGTGTTAATCTAAAGCAGGCATGTCCAACCTCGGCCACTTGAAGATGTGTGGACTTCAACTCCCAGAATTCCTCAGCCAGCATAGTGGCCGAGGTTGGACACCCCTGATCTAAAGACTTTAGAGAAGAGCGAAGTAGTGTTCAAAATTTTATTTTAAGGTATTTATCCCTTACCCTACCCAGAAGGGTTTTGAGAGATGCATAAACATCAGTAAACACAATTAGTCCATGCTCTGTGGTTTATAGTTTAAGAAGATACAACACAGCTTGGGGGGAAAAAACTCCTTTGAGAAATTGACAAGGATTGCTCCTTGATTGTTTAGGCCCGGACAACAAAATGCAGAGAATAAAAAGTTGCTTGCCAGGCAAGCTCTAAAATTTACTTTTAAGTGAGGAAAATAGTCCTTTTTTCTACAGTAAAAATGTTTCTAATTCTTTCAGATAGAAGTAAGATCCTCTCATGGCTCATTCGTTACTGCTTTCTGGGATCTGCAAGAGGCGTTTGCTTTGTGGAAAAGATCTTTTTTTCCCCTCCTGCAGGAAGCAGCTGTTAGAACTAAGCAGCCACCACGAGAAAGAACTGGCAAAACAGCTGGCTCAGTTCAAATCTGATCTGGCAGAGAAGGAGGCGCGGCAGAAGCACTTCACTGAGGACTATGAACAGAGGTATCCTCCCCAATGGGGGTTCTGCTTTTGGGGTGCAAAAACTCTTTGTCAGGTCTGGAGGTTCGGATGTGTGGGAAGGGAACTTCTCAAGAGTCCAGGACCAAAAATGTCTCTTCTTTAAAAATGTGAAGGATGAGAACACGGTTATTTTGGACAGCTTTTAAGGGCTTGGCCATGGTAGTGTGCAATTTTATACTGGTTCCCGAAGGGGTCTGCCTGGACCGAAACTGCTTTGTTTGAGTACTTGAGTGTAGAAAACATGCAGGTAGTCCTTGATTTACAACTACAATTGGGACCAGAATTTCTGGGAGTTACTCGGTGAATTGTGCCCAGTTTTGCAACCTTTTTTGCCACGGTTCTTAAGTAAATCACCATAGTTGTTAAATGAATCCCGGGCTTGTGAAGTGAATTCAGGTTTCCCCATTGACTTTGCTGG
>JANHZU010008728.1:50954-61757 GCA_032468055.1 Acrochordus granulatus | reverse complement strand
GCAGCTGCGGCCCCTTACATCATCTTGGACACGAATGGGAGGGGCAGCCACCTCCACCCCACGTACGAAGTAGACACGGCCTCCGGGACCTTGCGCTTTACGGGACATGCCATCCACTGGCCTCACGCGACCCGGCCAGCTTCGGACGCCGGTTGCTGGTTCGACCGTGGCACCATCTGTCCGGGGGGTGAGTGCGGAAGCCAAGTGGGGCTGGGTGGGCTTTGGGCTGCCAAAAAGTGGAGGCAGTGCGTGGCTCCGTATCCCACCACTGACAAGGGCGTGAGCCAGTTGGCGGCAGCAGAGGTGGACCTCAGTCGAAAGAAAACGACTTTCTTCTCCCTCCTTCCAGGGCTGGGTGTCGGCTCTGCTTTCCTCGTCTCTCTGGCGGTTGCTCTCTTGTTCCTGGGTGGATCCGCTTTCGCTTACTACCTTCGGTGAGTTTCACTGCAGTGCCTCTCGCGATTCGCCACCCTAGAATGGTCGCGGGAATGGTCACGGGACCCTGTTTCGGCTATGGGTGAGCGTTGCTAGTTTCTGATCATTCAGCTTGTTGCTCACAGACGCCGGTTTCTGCACGCCCAGCTGATGAAAGGACCTCTCAGGGTTGTCCTGACTGCGAGTGACCTGACTTTCATTGATGCCCACAGCAGCAGGAAGGTGAGCAGGGTTGCACACAGCAACC
Organism: Acrochordus granulatus; assembly: GCA_032468055.1. NCBI lineage: Eukaryota > Metazoa > Chordata > Lepidosauria > Squamata > Acrochordidae > Acrochordus > Acrochordus granulatus. The sequence goes on along the minus strand of JANHZU010008728.1, from coordinate 61,075 downwards.
TTGAGGAGAATGCAAGCCCTTGGAGGCAGGAAGTATTGATCGTGGAGATCAAGCGCCCTGAAGTCAGAGGCGGGCCAAGACTCCCTGCCGTGACTTGTCCACCTCGGGTAGCCCTGCGTGGCCTGGCCCATAGTTTCATTGAGTCACGCAAGTCACCACGGCAGGAGTCCATGGGGGCAGCATCGCTAACGGTGGCCAAATTTGAGACCATCAAGATGTAGCCATCTCCCCAAAGTTAGGCCCACCCGTCAGAGCAATCCCCTTTACCTCTTACATCTGTCCGCCTCCTCCCCCAGAAGGTGGATGACGGCCGCACCAGCCTTGCGGGAAAGGGCTCGTTGGATGAGAAAAGTGGGAAGGCTGAACTGGAAACCTCCAACTTGGCTGTGGTTGAGGTGAACACGTGTTCCTCCCTGTGCTGGGTCTGATCCCAACTTCTTCCAGTGTCGCGAGGGCAAGAGGGGAGTAACAGGAGGGATCCTCTGACAGAAAGCCATGTCCTGCAAAGGTTGGGTCACCACCGCTTGTTCCCTTGCCCGGTTGACTATGGTGGGGCAGAGCCAGCCCTGACATCAACGGTGGGAATACCCAGAAAAAGGTACAAATCGTGAGCTTGTCACCGTTCATGGGAAAATCATGAAGGGTTTGGCTTTGAGCCCTTGGTGGCTGCACTGTCTCGGGCTTGGTCCTCCCCTTGCTATTTGACGTCCTTTCAAAAGTCCCCTCCCCCTATTTCTTCTTTCTCTGGCTCTTTCATGACATGGGGCGGGTTTCTGTCTTCCTTCCTTCCTGCTGCTTTGGGGTAGTTTAGGTGATTGAGGGGAACCATTTATGCCCTTCCTTCTCTCCTCCCCACCACGCTTTTAGGGTGACTGGGTGTGGCTGAAAAAATTCCCAGGAGGGAAGAACACTGAAGTCAAACCAGCCACCAAAAACCTTTTTTGCAAGGTGCGTGCTGAGTAGCTTTCACGCAAACGTGAGTCGATAGAAGGCAAGAGTTAAGGGGGGCAGTGGTAGGTCGAGATGCAGCAGGGAAGGATTATGGTGGGTGTCTCCGAGTGGCTTCTGGAGCCATTCCCATCCCTCCATCCCTGCTTGGGCTAATCAGCTAGGGAATTTCGGCCAGGAGGAATCGGTTCCTGTCCTTCTTCCGAGCTGTGGTTCTCACATGGAGTAACAGATGCTGAGTAGCTGTCAAGGCATGCAGAATTGTGCTGATTTCTATGACCAGACCTCTGGCCTTTGCCCCATACTTGAGTTGGGGCCTTCTCCCCCCCATCCTAGAACATTCAACCAGCACTGCACTTGCTATCCCTGGGTGGACTCTGCTGTCTTCCAAGGGAAGAGCTGATGAAGCCTACAAGGCTTTTCCCATCTTAAGTCTGCTTTGGACTATAGTGGAATGTAGTCTGGATTCCTGGGAGGGAGGGGCCGCACTCCAGAGGACCAAGAGACAGCCAAGTGTAGATGGCGCGGTTGGCAGGAAGTAGGCCAAGATCGCTCCTCTCTAGTCGTTCCCAGAGTCTCGTGATGCAAGTAGGTCTCTGTCTATAGCTGAGGAACAATGAAGGAAACTGCCTAGAAGGAAGTCTGCAAGTCTCTCGGTTTTTGGAGGCCGACATGGGGAAGATTGTAAGAAGGGGGGGAACCCTACTTTAACCTCAGTACCATTTAGGATGCCTTAAGGCCGTTTTAGTTATGGGCTGATGTTGAGCTATGCAGATACGGGAGAAGAAATGAATGGCAAGTAAGGACAAGGCCTTAAGACAGAGAAGAAGGCCTTCTGCGAGAACCTTTTCCAGCCCTTCCCACTACGCTGCTGAGGGAAGAAGCTCGCTTCTTATCCCCGTTTCTTCTTCCCAATATTCAGCTGCGGGACCTGAGACACGAAAATGTGAACCCTTTCATAGGCTTCTTTCATGACGCCGGGACTTTTGCTACTGTCTCAGAGCACTGCACGCGAGGGAGTCTCGAGGATCTTCTCCGTAATGAGGACATGAAGCTGGACTGGATGTTCAAGTCGTCCTTGCTACTGGACCTTATCAAGGTGCCCAGGGAAGAGAGGTCTAGCTGTCCTGAGACCCAGCTTAGGAGAAAAATGAGGCTGGATGAGAATTATTCACTCCCGTTGAGAAAGGGGTTGGCGCCTCTTGACACTGTTGGATGACCTAGCTGGAGAATCCATGGATCTTTCCTGCAGTAGCTACTGGAGGACTTGAAGAAAGTGCTCGTTCTTGCTTTCCACCACCATCAGTCAGGAGATGTGGCCATCTGAAGGTCTTGAGATTAGAATTCAAGAACATCATCAAGGCTTCAGCCATAGAGAGATCTACCTTTCATGACCAGACATGGTTCTAAGATGGAAAACCTGTAGGAAGACCCGTTTGATTGTTAAAATATTTTAGGATGACCGGAATGGTCCTTTCCTGAGACTATAATGGTATAGTCTCCTCATATAATTGTATAGATCTCCCTGATCAGAAAGTACCAGGTAGCCCTTGTCCAGTGGCTGCTCACGGTTATGACAGGGACGAGAAAACAACTTTACAACCTCACCTGTACAACCTTCTCAGGTCTGTAAAGCAAAGGAAAGATGGAAGATCATAAGCAGGGTCACACTTTCACTGAGTGACTGCATTGCTCAAAGGCTGAGTTGCTGGCCCTAATTGTGGTTGCTCAACGATGACTACCTGTATTGTGACATTTGCAAGACTGACTCACCTCTTCTTTTCTCCTCTAGGGAATGAAGTATTTGCATCATCAGGAATTTCCTCATGGGCGGCTGAAGTCTCGGAACTGTGTGGTGGACGGCCGGTTTGTCCTCAAAGTCACCGATCACGGATACAATGAACTGTTGGAGGCCCAGAAAGTTATCCGAGAACCTATGAAGCCCGAGGGTGAGTAGTGGGAGATGGGAATTAGGAGGGAAGTAGATGGGATCATGGAAAGTCTGGGACAGTCATGTCCAACCTTGGCCAATTTAAGATGTGTGGACTTCAACTCCCAAAATTCCTCAGCCAGCATAGTACAGAATTCTGGGAGTTGAAGTCCACCCATCTTAAAGTGGCCAAGGTCTAGGACATAAGAAGATTAGCTGGTCTTTGTTGAGCACAGTGAGTTTATCTTCTGGGTGATTCTACTCAGTGCTTCTGGATGATGATGCTTGTCCAGCAGTCCTGCTTTGAACCCCACCAGTCATAGCCGATGAAGTTGCCGGCAAGAATCTCTTCTGTTCTCTCTCCATCCCACCACTTTCCCCACCTCCATCTCTCTCTATCTTTGGGCTCCCGCATATATTTGGAAATAAGTCCCAAGTTGTGAAGGAGGCTGAATGCTACAATGCCCAGAAAGTTCTTATCCACAAAGTCAAGTCCCAATAGAAGAGAATATTTGTAGCTCAGGGTTGAACTGTGGGGTCCTTGGGGCCCTCTGAGCTTGGCGGTTTTCTTGCAGTCATTTCTTCACCCAACTAGATAACATCTTCAGTGCTAGAAGGGAGTTGGGTTTTCTCCCTAAAAACATACTAGTGGCTTGCCCTGTCAGTGTTGGTGGGATGGGAACCACCATAAACACTCCTATGAGCACCGGTAGAGCAAGCCACTAGTATATAAACAGAGAGCAAACCCTACTTCCTTCTAGCGCTGAAGATGTTCCCTAGTTGGGTCATGAAACGTCTGCAGGAAAACTGCCAAGCTCAGAGACCACCAAGGTCTCCACTGTTTAATGTCCTCCTGGTTGGGTCCTATGCATACTTATTTGAAAGAGAACCCAACATATTTTATTGTCAAAGATCCCATCAGCTTCTCTGATGGACAAGTCAAATAACAGCACATACATCATGAGGTCATAGCATAAAAGACACAAATTGCATCATTTGTGTGATGACTTCATTGTGGCTTAAACTATGGTCACCCAGGCTCCCAACTCATTGCCCTTTGGATGTATTGAACTTAGCCCACTGGGAATTATGGGAGTTGTGGGATCCTCGGTGCTCTCCGAGCTTGGGGTTTTCCTTGCAGACGTTTCCTGACCCAACTAGGGAACATCACCAATGCTTAGTATCAGCATCAGTAGCACTGATGATGTTCCCTAGTTGGGCATGAAACATCTGCAAAGAAAACCCCAAGCTCGGAGAGCACCGAGGATCCCACGGTTCAACCCCGAGCTACAAATATTCTCTTCCATTGGTTTTATGGGAGCTGAAGTCCAACATAGCTTATCAATTCCAGGTTGAGGAAAGCTGATCTACCAGATGGTTGGAAAGGCGAGAAATCTAGAAAAAAAAAAGAATCCAGGTTGGTAGATCGACAGATAAATATTGCCAAGCGTTGAGTGGAAAATAAACTTCTTTGGACTTAAAGCTTTCACTTTTGTTAATCTTGATAGTAGAAAGAAGAAAAAATTATTCTAAGGGGATATTCAGTGCTTTTACTCAGTGTGCATAAATGGGGAATGAGGCCAAAGCGTCCGTAGGGAGTGAAGAAGAAGAGAGTGGAGGTGTGGGATATTTGCACTTGTTCTCCCAGACCGGCTCTGGACCGCACCGGAACTGTTGAGGAATCCAGCGCTGGAGCGAAAAGGCACCTTCTGGGGGGACATCTACGGCCTTTCTATCATTATTCAAGAAGTGATCTGCCGCACTGCCCCGTACAGCATGCTGGATCTGACCCCTGAAGGTATTTAGAGGGTGGCCAGACGTGGGCGGTCCCCTCGTTGCCGTGGGCTGGAACAGTGGCTCGGGAAGGGAACGGCAGGGCCGCGGACCATCGCCCAGGCTCTCACAGATGCGGGAATCTCACCGTGACGTAGATGTGCCCACACCGCCGGCTCGGACTGAGTCTGAAAGCTGGTCCTTTTTGCGTTCCAGCTTCATCCCTGGCCATGGGTGGCCCTCCTGTTTTTCTCCCAGCCCAGTAGGGGACTTGAGCTTTGGGCATCCCCACGGTCACATGATCAAAATTTGGGTCCTTGGCAACTGGCATGTACTGTCTTTACTGGGGTCCCATGGTTGCCATTTGCAAATTTCCCAGCTGGCTTCCAACAAGCAAAGTCAACGGGGGATCTGGATTTGCCTAACAACTGCCTGATTCACTTATCAACTGCCATGATTCACTTAACAACCATGGCAAGAAAGGCCATAAACCACTCCCTTAACAACCACCTTGTGTGGGGGAAACAAGGACTGAACCAAGTGTAAGGAGGGGGGCCAGCCCGATGTCATTACACATGCTCAAATGCCAAAGGTCCAGCCCCTCGTGAAGACCGTTAGCCATATCTGGGGGAGAGCAGGTGGGAACTGGCAGCTGGAGAAATTCTTGTGACCTTGAAGGCACATCTTTAGATCAGAACTGAGCGGCCTGGGCCTGCTTCTTCCCAACTAACAATCTGGTCCCCATTGTGGTCCTTCGTTGAGGACTGCCCGTATAGAGAGACGTGGTTCTTCACAGTTTCTAGCATGAGTTGGGCTATTTCCTTCAAGATGGTGACGGAACCAGAGCCGAGGGCAGCTCGGCCGGAGCAAAAGTGAAAGTGTTGCCTTTGTCCAAGCAGAGATCATCGCGAAAGTGGAGAAGCCGCCACCGCTTTGTCGCCCCGCCGTTTCCGTGGACCAAGCGCCAGTGGAGTGCATCCAGCTGATGAAGGAATGCTGGCGCGAGCAGCCCGAAAGAAGGCCCAACATCAGCCAAGTATTTGATCAGGTGAGAAGAGCTCAGGAGTGGTGGCGAGGAGACCAGCGTCCCGGAGGGGAAAGTGCCGCCTTCGAGTCCCCGTTCCGTTCTTCTTCCGCAGTTTAAGAACATCAACAAAGGTAGGAAGACCAACATCATTGACTCCATGCTACGCATGCTCGAGCAGTATTCCAGCAACCTGGAAGACCTGATTCAGGAGAGGACAGAAGAGCTGGAGGTTGAGAAGCAGAAGACTGACAGGTTGCTGACACAGATGCTGCCCCCGTGAGTCTCTCTAAGCGTAAGACCGTCTCCTAACTGCAGAAGTCTTCCTGTATCCCTACAGAATTAGAGACCCCTAGAATCACAAGCCGCCATCCAGCTCACCGGGACCAACAACCTGCCCAGACGAGGAATCCACATGCAAGCAGAGGGTGGCCCACGAGGACGTATGCAGTGAAACTAGAGGGAAAGACCTTGATTTTCAGATCTCAGATGGCTGAAGAACGATGCTCTAGCCCATCTCCTGCTCGCGTTCTCTTCTCAAGACTAAATGTTCAGGGGCATCTGCAGGGAAGGGAGACCCCACCCGGTTCCTTTGCCTCTCTCCATTAGTTCTTGCCTGGACCACTCCTAGTTAATCTGAATCTTTCGTAAAATTCAGGGTCCACAAATGGAACTAATACCTGAGAGGGGGCCTTCAAGTGGAGCGATCATCCCATCATTTTCTAAGTTCTGTTGATGGAGTGAAATCTGCATTGGCTTTTTTACAGACTTGGCATGCCTCTGAGTCACATTTTCGAAAGTACAGGTAGCCCTCGACCTACAACCATTCATTTAGTGACTGTTACAACAGCCCTGGAAAAAGTTACTCACAACCAATCCTCGTGCTTATGTCTGTCGCAACATCCCCACGTGATCAAAATTTGGGTGCTTGGCAACAGGCATGTATTTATGATGGTTGTAGGAAATTCTCGTCCCTGTTGTGGTCGTAAGTTGAGGACTACCTGTAATCTACCAAGCTAGAGATCGTTTATCCTATACCTTTACGTTTTGGTTCTGTTTCCTAAGTGATTCATTTTTCATTGGTATTAAATTTCATTCTGCTATTTTCAGCTCATTTCTCTGATTGCTCAATATTGTTTTGAACGTTATTTCTAAAATCTATTGTATCCCATTCAATTGTTTTTCATCTATGAATTTGATAATCATTCTCTCCACCCCTTTATCAAAACCAGTAATAAAATGTTGAAGAACATAAGATGCAAAACAGAAGCATGTGCCATCCCTCTGTGGATCTCACTCTGTTTTGATGAGGAACCCTGATCTTCATTCTTTGAGCATGATTTTTGATCCAACTACTGCATGTATCCGTTTAATTCTCAGTGCTGTCTTAGCCGTCTTTAGGATACAGTACTGAGCAATATTTGGGATACCGTGTCAAATGTTTTGCTCTAATCAAGTCAATCATATAGTCCAATGTTTTGCTATTATCAAGATACATTGCATCTAGAGCATTCCCACATTCTATTAAAGAAGTTAATCGACTTAAAAATGCAGTCAATATCTGCTGGCTAAGAAATCTTCTGATCAAGCAATTTTGGAAGGTACCAGGTTGAGCAAGGCCACCTTTCAAAAGTACAATATTTTTGCAAAGGTGTCCAACATTCATTTGGTATCTGCAAGCTGATCAGTTTTCTGCAGACCTAAGAAGACACCAACTGACATATCTACTTGCAATCTCTTCAGTTCAGTGGCTCAAGCGCTGAAGACAGGTGCGCCAGTGGAACCAGAGTATTTTGAAGAGGTGACCTTATATTTTAGCGACATCGTGGGCTTCACCACCATCTCAGCCATGAGTGAGCCCATTGAGGTGGTTGACCTGCTCAACGATCTTTACACGCTCTTTGATGCCATCATCGGCTCCCATGACGTTTATAAGGTGAAGACAGACCAGTCTTGTGGGCAGAAGACAGTTATGGGCTTGGTGGAGGCAGGGATAGAGGGAAGTGAATACTAGATGTCCTTGATGCTTGGCATTAGCATACATTTTCTCAGAATTATAGGGCTGGAAGGGACCTTGGGGGGTTTCTTGCCCAAGACTGGAGATCTTATAAATCCTGGACAAATAGCTGTCCAATGTTTTCTTGGAAACCTCCAGTGGTGGAGCACCCACAACTCTGGGAGGCAATCTGTGTCACTGATTATTCATTCTCACTGTCAGGAAATTCCTCCTTAGATGTTGGAACAGGTCTTCATGATGGCTTTTCAGTTAGTTGGCCGAAAATGACTGGAAGTGAAAATGTAGTCCTGGAGGGCTACATTTCTGCAAATTAGTTTGGAGAGGATCTTAAAAAAAGAGAGAACAGTGGAGGACCTATTTTTCCAGGTCAACTTTGTTCACTGGAAATCTTAGATTCAACCTCTGTTTACTTGAGAGATTGTGGAGGGGTTGATAAAGGAGGAATGCTAGACACAAACAGCCAACGGGAGAGAGGAATTGGTTAGGAGAAAATGAGACCGAGAAGTTTCTTACACAGTTTTACTCCTGAGCGTTGCATTAAAACGCTGAAATCTGGATCAGTTCTGCTTCTGCAGTGCGGTGCTGCTGTGAATGCTTGATGCTTCGCTTCCCACCTCTCTTCTGGAGCTGAGCTGAGTCTCCCTTCCAAGATCTTTTGGCTGCTTTCACCACTCATGTTCTGATTTGGCAGGTGGAGACCATTGGCGATGCCTACATGGTAGCCTCAGGATTACCGAAACGGAACGAGCACCGACATGCGGGTGAGATTGCCAACATGTCTCTAGACATTCTCAGTGCAGTTGGCACTTTCAAGATGCGCCACATGCCAGAAGTACCTGTCCGGATACGCATCGGCCTGCACTCTGGTAGGTCAACAGGAATGGCTAAAGAGCTTCCTTCTTTGGTGGCTCCTTGTCTTTCTCTTCCTTTAAGAAATGACATGCACCAAACTGTGGTTGAAAACCGCTCCTGATGTTTAAGAACGGAGAACCAATTTGTCTGATGTCCTTGACAGGGCCCTGCGTGGCTGGCGTGGTGGGACTGACAATGCCACGCTATTGTCTCTTTGGGGACACGGTCAACACTGCCTCGAGGATGGAGTCCACAGGCCTTCGTGAGTAATGCATCCTTGGGTTGGAAGGAGCTCGCCGATGGACCGGCCAAGTGTCCAGAGGGAAAAGCCACCTAAGGAACGTGGTTTTGCGAATCCCGATGCACTCTCCTGCCTCGGACCACACAGCTTCACTGTCTGCAGAGGGCTGTAGATGATCTTCCTCAGTGTCTATAGGGATGAGCCAAAAAAGTCAACAAGGCACTGTGAATGCACAGTTGAAGCCTGTTTCTTTTTATATGCATTGCAGCCACCAACTTGACTGTCTTTTGAACTTCCTTGTACCACCCTTGCAAATTGTGGCTTGCCAAACACTATCTAGGGTGGGCCGTGGTGTTCTTCGACTCTGTATTTTTCAAAGTGTGTGTTGGTGTGTACTTTTTTTGCAGCTTATCGAATCCACGTCCACCTGAGCACCGTCAAGATCTTGCTTTCCCTCAAAGAAGGTTTCAAGCTTGATCTACGAGGGAAAACAGAGCTGAAGGTATCAACATTTCACACGAAAACATTTGTATTAAGCAATATCTCAAAAAAAGAGATGAAAATGTAACATTTGTATTAAGCAATATCTCAAAAAAAGAGATGAAAATGTTTGCAAAGAAGCACACTGTGTATCAGTCAAAGGCTACACAAAAAGCAGCGACTCTGAAGGGGAAAATGACAAAAGTCTCTGCAAACTTGTAGGCAAAAATAAATGAGAAGACGTTGTTGAAATAGGAGGAAACCAACTTGAGGGTGGAAAAAAATGGGCAATGGGTAGGTTTACCTTGACCTGATGCCTCTTGCTTCCTCTTCAGGGAAAAGGGATGGAAGACACTTACTGGCTCACCGGTCGTGAAGGTTTCACCAAACCTATTCCTACTCCTCCAGATCTGAAGCCAGGGTAAGAGGATACCTTCTATGGGGAAGGGATAAAAGGGATCAAAAAAATGTGCAGAATCATAAAATCGAGAGTTGGAGGACCCTTGGATATCTAGTCCAACCCACCACTGAGCACAGGAAGCCTCAGCCTGCCCAGGCCAAGGCTTCTGGAGCGTTTGCTTGAAAGCCTCCAGAGAAGGAGCTCCATGGCTTCAGATCTCTCACTGCCCCTCCTTATTTTGGGTTTGAACCTCTCTCTCTCTGCAAAACTTTCAGTGTTGGTCCATGTCCTACCCCCGGGCACTTTGGTGACTCAATCCATAGCTTCTGCCTTTTGACGTCCCTTCAGGTGTTGGAAGACTGCTGACGTGTCTTCCCTCAATTGTTCTCTTTTAGGCTAAACACACTCAGTTTCTTCCAATGTTCATGATAGGATTCCACCTCCAAGCCCCTCACC
>JANHZU010008728.1:33949-44697 GCA_032468055.1 Acrochordus granulatus | reverse complement strand
CATACATATACATATATATAGAGAGAGAGAGAGAAACCCCTCTGGAGCACTACCATCAAAAATTAATGCTAGAAAAGATTCAAAAATCAAGGACATGACTTCTTGGGTACCCCTTAGCTAAAGCGGTCTACATACATCTTGTATAGGCAGTCCTTGAGTTACAACCAGTCACTCAGCAACCGTCAAAGTTATGACAGTCCTCTTAAAAGGCACGTACCACCCAGTTTTGAAGACCCAATGGCTGCGCCCCACTTGCAGTCCCTTGATCTTATTTTGGGAGCTTGGCAACCGGCTCCACTTTATGGCTCTTTGTAGCATGATTGATTTTCGATCTTTGTGGCCATTTCTGACATTTACGTCCCGTTTCTGGCCAAAAATGCCCATTGGGTATGACAAATTTGCTTAACAACTGTACCGTTCCCTTAACAACTGCAGCATTTGCTTAACGATCACCGCAAAAAATGTCATAAAGTTGGATCTGGTCATGTGGTGACCTGCTCAATGACTGCCATGACTTATGATCGTAACTGGACTCTGTTGTGGTCATAATCCGAGGACTACATGTGCTGCACTTAAAAGAGCTGCCAGTGGAGAGCCTTCTTGGGAAAGACTGCGCAGTGCATTTAATCAGACTGCAAGGAGTTAGGGTGTCCAAGGTCTAGGGATCTTTGGAGGAGCAGCTGGTTGCTCTTGGTAATCTTCATCCTGGTTACTTTTCCCCAGCGAAGACACTGGCCATGGATAGCTTGCCGAGGTTGCAGCAACATCGGAAGAATGAACTTCAGAGCAGGCAGGACATATACCGGTGAGTGCAATTTTGAGAATGCGCAGAAGCAACCACGGGGGAAGAGGTGGGATCCAAAAAGCCACGACCGAAACTCAAGGTCTGTTAGAAAGGGTTGGAGTTGCTTGGCCATAGTTGCCATCTTGACTTTTCTGACCCAGCCCCAGGGTGCCCTTGAGGCTGCTAGTACAAAACCTTGGGTCTCAGAGAAGCAAGGAAGGTGCGCGCGCGTGCACAACAGCCTAAAAGGCCCCTCAAATTCTGATTGTAAGCAGGGAAATTGGAGATGCCGTTTTCCCAAACGTTTCTCAGAAGGAAAGGAACTCTTCATCTTTTTTATTCTGCCTGTGGGTGTGTTTGGCAATCATTCCCCCCTCCTTACTGTGGGATGGTTGTTCCTTTGCACTCTCACCAAGGCCCTCTCTTCCATGATACCGTCGGAGAAAATAACTAACAGCTGACACACTATGAAAAACAACTTTTTTAAGGGAAGGAGTAAGAGAATAAATAATCTCAGCATCTTCTCAGATGAGTCTTTTGTGAACTCTTAGGGCACTTCAACAAAGTGGCATCCCGAGGGACATCAGAAGAGCCACGACTGTGGCAACAGAGCCCCCCGGTTAAAAAGGGACAGGCCGATCATGATCGCCATCTTGACTTGTTTGACCTGCCCCGTGGAAACCTAATTGTATTCTAATGATCCCCTGCTTTAGGTGGAAAGAGTTTGCTCCAGGGGCCCCTTACTGCCTAGATGTCAACTCTGTTGAGGAGCTGGAGACAAATGTCAAATTTTCCTGCATCAAGGAGGCCATCTTCAACGAAAACACCAAAGCCAAGTAAGTTTGATGCACAGATCAAAAGACACAGCTCATTCTGGACACCTAATAGACTTTATTTTGAAATGACTGCATTGCATTGTTAGTTTGGGGTAGCAAAGCATCCTGGTCAGCATAGATTAGAAGATACAGCCCACGTAGATCCTTCTGAGCAGAAGAAATCCAAAATCCAGTGCAGGCAGAGAGGAAGGCACTGCATAGTACTGAAGGACCACCTTGCCATTATTTGGGAGGTGGTGAACTGCCAGATGTATCCTTCAGTGGAAAAATGTCACCCTAGTTTTTCCACAGGGACACTTTCCACTTTCCAGATGTTTTCAGAAGAGGTTCTGGAGGTTGCAGTCCAAGCACATACAGATACCGATGCTGTATTGGCCAAGCATGGTTAGACATGCAAGGAATTTGGCTCCGGTACAGCAGCTCTCAGCATACTTGCAAGACAACAGGAAATTAAATTATAACACAGCAATACTGAAGTTAGAGTAAAGTGTGCATCCAAAGTATGCAGCCAGTAGAAAGGAAATGCTGTAAAGTGCAGCAATAGAAACCCTACATGTTGACAAGTAGGTAAACCCTACATTAGACAGAACTTCTGGATTAATTTCATATAGCTTGAGTCAAGTATTCAGCTGAATGATGGCACAGGGGAAAAATTGTCTCTGCGTCTGGTTGTTTTGGTATGCAATGCTGAATAGGGCTGTCCAGTGGGAAGAGGTTCAATTCAACATTTGGAGACTACTAAAGTGGGACTGGTTGACCTTCTTGGAGGGTCTTGCCAAAGCCCCAGGAGTCTGAAGACTCAGTCCACTGAGGACATCTCATTGGCATCATAACATCATACCTGGTGTTATTATCCCAAAACAATTAAGAAATTCTAATCTCATCGTCTTCCTAGAGAGTTCAGAGCCAAGGAATCTCTCCTTGGGATCTGCAGGACTTCCTCAGAGAAAGGCCTTGCTCATGAGGAGCCCTTCTTTTTCTTGCATCAAGACCAGTGTTTCTCAACTTCAGAACCTTTAAGGTTTGTGGACTTCAGTTCCCAGAATTCTAGGAGTCAAAGTCCATATATCTTAAGGTGGCCAAGTTGAGAAACACTGGTCTAGATGAAGTCCTAGAATATGATAGAATTCAGTAGCTCTTTGTCCCATGCGTTGTCCAGGTGGATGATCTAGTCATTTTGTGAAATGGGCTTTTTCCAATGGAAGCAATATCTGATAGGTAGGGAGACTATGGCCTCTCCACTACTGCTTTTCTACTTCTCTTAGGGTGGTAGAACTCAAGCTGAAAGGGTATTCTGACAAACAAGAATCCTGGGAGAACTTGGAGGACATCAAGAACATTTTCTGGTTTAACAAGACAGATATGTCAGGTAATTGGATGGTCTAGCTAGCAACCCAAAACCCAGTAGAGGTGGCATCTGATAAATCCCCATTCTGCTTATTTCAGAACCCTTTAAAAAATGTTGAGGTGTCCTTCAAAATCTTAAATTTCTTTGTTTTACCTACATGGAAGAACCCAAGAATCCTGAATGTCAATTCTCCTGATGAAACCTGCCCAGTGTAATTTGATTCCAGAGAGGGGGATTCTGACCTGGATTCCCAGTCATTAGGCCATCCCATTTTTTGGGTAGCCAAATTCTCCCCTTGATATTCTTTATTCTAGAACATGTCATGAAGCATTGGAAGAGGGATGAATTCTTTGGCTACCAATTCTTAAATGGACTCAACCCAACCATCATCCAGTTATGTACCAAGATCCCTTCTAATTTTCCTGTGACCCAAGAGATGGTTGCCAAATCTCTTGGCGACTCCACCACCCTGCAGAAGGAGCTGAATGTAAGGAAACTGGTGCTACATAATTTAAGGTGCTCTGCTAGGGACACCCCCCCTTCCTGGAATGGAAACCATTTTATCATCCTACTTCTAGGACTGAGTTTCTCCTACTTTGCTTCCACAGAAGCAAAGGATCTTCATTGCAGACTACCGCATCTTAGAGGACATTTCTCCAGGGTTGAATAATGGACATCTTCAGTATATGGCAGCTCCATTGTGTTTGCTACACTTGTCATCTGAAGGGCATCTCATGCCTCTGGCTATCCAGGTATAACATTGGGTTACTGGAGACTGGGTGTGGGAGATGGAAGGGTGAAACCAGCGGTTAAGCTGGGGATCAGCCTTGAATAGCTACACAAGCACAAGCGCCAAAGGTCCAATCCCTTGTGGAGACCCTTACTCTTATCTTGGGAGTGCAGGTGTTCAGCGGGCAGTTGGAGAAATTCTTGTGACCTTGTAACATTGATCAATTTGTTCGCTAGAACTGCACCAATTAAGCCTGATGTTTTGCGCCTAACAGAAAGGATGGTGTTAGAGAGTTGTTGCAGTGATACAACTGGGAAAGAAGAAAGACAACACTGCCATGTTGTAGTGGTGTTGAGCGGGGACACTCTCTGCTGGTGCCTTCTCTAAGCAAAGTGACCACAGCCTCATCAAATGCAGCGGTGTCTACAGAAGAGGGCCAAAAAGTCATGATGGCAACCAAAGGTGTCCAAGAGAAGCTCTGCTCCTTTTTTACATGTATCATATGCTCAACACTGATTAAGAAGTGGCAGGGGTTTAATTATCTGTTGGAGCCTCTGTTTTGAATTTTCTAATTCCTCCAGTCATAATAAACAAAAAATGAATCATTGAACAAACAAACCAAATCACAGAGCAAATGACCAGGCATGAATGATCCTACTTTGGACATATGATGTGAAGACCCAGCTCTATGGAGAAGTCTATAGTGCTCAGAAAGGTGGAAAGAAACAGTAGAAGACAATCAGCAGCAAGGGGATGGACACAGTTACAAAAGTAATAGAGGCACCATTGGAAAAATCTGAAATTAGCCTAATCCAATTTTTCCTAATCCAATCATAGTGGAATCATTGTTTGATACAGACAATCCAGTCAATTGTATCCAAATCTGTTTGGATAGAATTGTCCAAAGAAGACTAATTTAAATTGATCTGGATGATAAAAACAGAAGTACATGTGGGAGAAGGAAGGGTAGAGCTAGAGATTAAGAGGGGTGTCAGCCTTGTTGCTACACATGCACAAATGACAGAGGTGGAACCCCTCGTGAAGACCATTAGCTTTATCTGGGGAGTGCAAGTGTTTGGTGGGCAGTTGGAGAAATTCTTGTGAATTGTAGCTTTGATAAATCTGTTAGCTAGAACTGCATCTAGTAAGCCTGATCCTTTGCGTCTAACAACACATCTGCAAAACTGTTCACATTGGTCCATGGCAAATAAAGTTGATGCAGATGTCTCTGATATGATTTGGAAATTCAGTTTGAATCAGAGATCTGAGCTGAAAAGTTATTATGAGGAAGAGCACTAATTGCCTTTCAGTCAAATCTCTGAATCAAATCCCTCTTTCAGCAGCCCAGGGGCAAATTCATTTGCTGGACCAACCCAGTCTGTCCCATGATGATCAAAATGACAGAGGATGGGCCACAACACCCGTATCTTAAATTGATATAGGTTTACACACTTGAACACCTCTAACTTCTGACGGATTGGCCTCTGCTCCTTTTCACAGCTCAGCCAGACTTCCCAGTCCCCCATCTTCCTACCAAGTGATCCTGAATGGGACTGGATCCTGGCTAAGACCTGGGTGCGCAATTCAGACTTCCACATACACCAGGTTCTCACCCATCTTCTCCGGACACACCTCATAGCAGAGGTGTTCACCATGGCGACTCTCCGCCAACTTCCGATGTGTCATCCTCTCTACAAGGTAGAACTACCTTTTACAAACAGGGCAGAAATCATGGTCTTTGGCCCAGCTCTTGGTTCACTCAGGGCAGCTTCCTTGCCATCCTGTAGTGGTTGGTGTGGCTTTACAATTTTCTTCCTTTAACTGGGTGTGGTAGTTTGAAGGGTGTCTTTCCCCATCTAAGGTTTGAATGATCTTCCAGGATTGTCATGATGTAGGATATATGACTTTTGTGAGAAGATACTGTTTACTGGGTGTGGATCTTTGGAAACAAGAAGTACATGAGTCTTGTTGCTAAGGCTTTCGATGAGTCTGTCTTTTCACTTCTGCATTGTGAAGCCAACCCATTCTGAAACTAGATACTTGCTGCCTGGCCAATATGCGGAGAAGTAGTCCACTCTTCTACTCTTTTCTTCTCCCTGGCAAAGTTCTCCTTTCTAAGTCTGTCTTGTGGACCATTCCTAGGTAAAACTCAGAAGCTCCAAGGAGAAGGAAAATGTGGTTGTATATATATAAAAGCAAAAGTAAAACCAAGTCCAATACATTTGGCACCAAAGCTGGTACGAGATTGTGGTTTGGATGAAAAGATACCAGTGAGGAAAATGCTTCGTCTCACAATCTTTCCTTTGACAGCTCCTGATCCCTCACTTCCGCTATACTTTCCATATCAACACTTTGGCCCGGAACCGCCTCGCTGCGAAAGGAGGAGTGTTTGATAAAGTAAGTTGGCCTGCAGTTCACCAGAGGGGACGTGCCTTCAAGGATGTACTCAGGATGTCCACCTGACCACTGAGATTCCCTCTTCTTGTTTTCCTTCTAGGCAACTGGAACCAGTTTTGAGGGTTTGGTCCAGCTGTTGCAGAAGGACATGGCAGCCATGACATATTCCTCCCTTTGTCTTCCAGAAGATATCAAGGCGCGTGGAGTGTCTTCGTTGCCCAATTACCACTACAGAGATGATGGTCTGAAGATCTGGGCAGCCATAAATAGGTTAGGCCAGGAGAAGTTGGAGATTCTGGTTGGGTTCTTTTCTTCCCTTGACTCTCAGATCTGCCTCTTGATGGTCTTGCACCTCCAAGAACTGAAGTTTTCTCTTGTTGTCTGAAGACTACTGTTGAGGAGTATCCTTTGGGTTGAAGAAACAAAAGGTTTCTGTTTTCCATGTCTCTGCTGTCTTCTGGGCTTGAATCTTTTCTTCATCTCACCTACATGCATGGTTGTTTTCAGTTTCTTTTTTTATAAAACAAATTCCCCAATGAAGGAGAGGTTGGGAATGTTTGAACCCTCCTTCCAGGTCACACCAAAACTCTGGTTCCCAGGAAGAAAAAATTGCCTGCTCGCTGCAAGTGGTGAGTTCACTCTTCCACAACCATGCAGAAGTCCTCTTCAGATACCAGATAGACCATCTCTGGCAGATGGGGCATCTTGCCATCTTCTGCCATCTTCTCTGGAAGAAGTCAGGTTTAAAGTAGGTGGACCCTAGGATGTTTAGGGGTCAAAAAGTCTTAAACCATTTTTACTGGTTGAGTATTGAGAACGTTTGGAATCCTTGACTTTCCCATAAGCCAAGAATGGTATTTTAAGACATTCCTGCAGAATTCATGTTTCCTTTTTTATTCTCCTTTTCAGATTTGTCTCCAGCATCATTGATTTGTATTATGAGATGGATTGTTCTGTCCAGGAAGATCCTGAGCTGCAGTCCTGGATATATGAGATTTTTCAGAAAGGCTTCCTGGCACGGGCATCTTCTGGTAGGGATCAGCCCTAACATAATTTGCAGATGTGGAGTGGAGTGTATGTGAGCTTCAGACCACAATATGAATTCTGAATGGTTACACAGTTTGGTAAACATCTCCTTTGCAGCAGCTATCCTTATATACCTTGTAGAGGATTGTTTTTAATAACTCACTGTGTACTTCTCTTTTCCTTCCCATGTCCCAGGTATCCCTTCCTCATTCAGCACTGTGGAAGAACTCAAAACGTTCCTGACCATGGTGATTTACACCTGCTCAGCCCAGCATGCTGCTGTGAACAGTGGACAGGTATCAGCACTTGCATCTGCAAGCAGCTAAACCATTTACGGCTCATTAATTTGTGTGACGATACCAATATGCCCACTAAAGGGAAGCACTGAATCATTGTTGGCTGATCTTGAAATGCTAAACTGGGATAGATCTGATTATGTAATGGAATGTGTGGATGACCTTGGAGGATGAGGGGAAGAGATGCTGCCTAGAAAGCAATCAGAGAAGAGAGGCAGGAGCCCTCAGTCACTTAATGTTTGTCAAAGGAAGAAACTTAGGAAGGACCCATCCTAATGAGGTTAAAAGGGGTGGTGAGAAGTTTGTACTTTCATATTTGCAAAATTCTGTTAATGTAGCCTTATAGTAAGGTAGAATTGTTTCAGCTTAGTTGTGTTTCCTGTCCGGTTTGCTTGAGGGCTGACAGGTTAAGCCTTGAAAGGGAAAATTCATGGAAGTTCCAGGGTTAGAGGCAAGACTGGGAAGGAAAAGAAATCAAAACAAGGTAATGAGATGTCAGAATCATGGAGATGGAAGGGATTGTCGTGAGAATGAGGATGTGTGATTAATTCTTGAAATGTTGAATTGCAGTTTGATTTCGGTGCCTGGATGCCCAACTTCCCCTCCTCCATGAGGAAGCCTCCCCCGGGGAGCAAGGGCCAAGCAAGTCTGAAGAGCTATAAGGACACCATCCCAGAAATCAACATCACCTCTACCATCCTGAGCACCCTGTGGACTCTCAGTGCCCCTCCAGGAGATATGGTGAGTGTATCCACCCCACCGATGCCAAGATGACAATGGCAGGGCAACAGCAAGGCTGACCTTCCTGGTACTTCATGGACATTGGGGGAAAAGACCAGAGTGGTGGAACACCTTGCTAAAGACCCCGAGGGCAATGCCTGGATCTCCAAATAAGCTTTGCAATGGTCCTCTGAGAAAATCTACTTTATGCCCGAACAACAATAGTAAGCACTAAACACTAATGGCAGCCAGGAAGCTGGTGGGTCCAGCCATCTATCTCAGCATAAGACAACATGTGAGGTGAGATGCCTGGAGGATAAATCTTGGAGATTGATGGAAACCCCTCTCTGCTGTGATGGTTTGGTTCCAATATTTTTATTTGCAAACAAGTTTATTTATTTATTAAGAAGATGTACATGATCACCCAACTCACTCATGATGACTCTGGGCACCTTACAGAGATAAAACCGCAGTACAAAAACCAATAAACCTCTACCTCCATCGACAACAATCAGATCAGCCACTTGATGGGCTCCATATCACTTTGGGGTCCCCAATCCTGTTGGCAGAACCATATCTACAGGCCCTTGCAAAAGAGTGTTAAAGTGGAAGGCCAATCTTATCTCCACAGGGATGATGTTCCACAGGGAGGGAGCCACCACGGAGAAGGCCCTTCTTCTTGGTCCGACTAGATGGACCTCCTTAAGAGAGGGGACCTGTAACATCCTCTGCCTCCCTGCACTGATGATGAGCAGTCAAGGTTTGAGGCTACCATGAGGAGCACCCCTCAAAATAAACTCTGAGTAATCTGGAGTTTCCACCTGTCCTATAGAACTTCTGGTTTGCAGGGTTGAGTGGTCTTCAGGATTGCTCACCATGCTTTCTTGGAAGGAGCACAGGTAATGAAGAAGAGAAGGGGGTGAGCTACAGGTGATAGTGTGGAGGGAAGAAAGTGGTGGAGCCGAGGAGCAGGCCCCCCAGCGTAGGACTCTTTACAAGTAAATGGTGCTGTGATGATGGCCATGAATATAGCTTGGGGTGGGTTAAGAAGAAGTGGAGGATGGCATGTGGGAAGGAAGATAGGATGGCCCTCTTGAAGGCCATCCCAGACTACAGTAGGTGGAATCATGGAGCCAGGCTGCAGGAAAGTTAGGCAACATTACTGAATGGTCAGAGTATTTTGACAGTGGACTTGATGACCTGGAGAGATGGTGAACTCTCTTTTATTAGAGGCCTTCAAGTGGAGAATGGAGAACTTCCTGCCCGGGACACTTTAGTTTGGACACCTGCACTCATCACGGGGGGCTTCATGGCCCTTTCTGTGGCTCAGGGAAAGAATTTCATTAGATGAATAATTATTCTCCTTCTCCTCCTCCCCCTCCCCTCCTCTTTATCTCCTTCTCCTTCTGCCCCTTCTCATCTCCTCCTACACTATCTCCTCCTCATCTTCCATCTCCTTTTTATCTCCTCCTCCTCTTTTTCTCATCTCCTCCTCCTTATCCTCTCTCCCTCTTTGTCCTCCTCCTCTTTATCTCCTCCTCCTCTTCTCTTCCTCATCTCCCTTTCCTCTTTATCTTCTCATCTCCTCTTCTTCTTTACCTCGTCCTCATCTCCCCTTCCTCTTTATCTCCTCCTCCTCCTCATCTCCCCCTGCTTTTATTTCCTCTTTATCTCCTCCTCCTCCTCCTGCTCCTTCTCCAGATTCCTTTGGGTCAGTATCCTTACAAGCATTTCACCGAGATGGCCCCTATCAACCTCATCACACACTTTCAATTCCACCTGAACAAGATTTCCAAGGAAATTAGGAAGAGGAATCAATCGCTCTCCGAGAAGTGGCCTCTCACCGAAGGGGATGCGTCCCGCCTTGTCGGTTACAAATACCTTTGTCCCCCCGAGATTGAGAACAGTGTCAGCATTTAAGAAGAGGGCTGGGACTCCATCCTGTGGAAGAATTTAACCAAGCTGAATCTTAAGAAGTCTTCAAGAGGAAGAAGTTATGATCTTGATCAATGGGTGGGAAAATATGGTTGGAAGGATGCAAGAGAAGGGCTTGAATTGTGAGAGCTACTGGAAAATATTGCCGTTGTAATCTTTTGCTGTGAGTGACGTTCTTGTCTTTGGGTTTCTCGGTAGCCTCTTTTCCTCTTTTCGCGCATCCGTGGTCCCGGGGGCTTAACTGTCAAACCCGCTCTTGCCTATTGGGGGATCTTGGCCGCGGCACGTTCCTGTAAGCCCACCTGTGCTCCACCTGGCTTTGCAAGCCCGTCACGAACGCCCGAGACCGCCTTGTCTGACTGAGCATCTTCACCCGCGCCTTCGGGGCCGAGTGAGGCGGGAGGGCACGCCGCGAGTCGAAAGCGCGGCGAGAACTGCACTCAACTCCTCTCTTCGCTGCTCGGGACAACAGCGGCGAGTCTGGCGCGCGCCGGAGGCCGGGGAAGCGGCCCTCGCCTCGTCTCCTCGCTCCCTGCGGAGGAGCCGAAAGCGGGGCAGCGCCCGGCAGCCGGTGCCGACGGCCGGCAGGGCCTCCCGGGCCTCTGCGGACGTCGCGCCGCCCTTGGACCCTGGGGCGGCCTCCGCACGGTGGGCGAGATCAAACTGGCGGGAAACG
>JANHZU010008728.1:4077-33849 GCA_032468055.1 Acrochordus granulatus | reverse complement strand
AAGCTGGCGTGAGCGCCCCTTCGCGCCCCTTCGCGCGCCCCGGAAGACGAGGGCCGAGAGCCCCCCTCCAAGAAGGTGTGGAGGGGGACCTCCTCCTGCAGGTACGACCAAGGATCGCCCTCTTCCCGAGAACGAGACCCCCCCAAGATAGCCAACGATATCGGGAAGCTCGCAGAGAGATGAAGGAGCAGAGGACCCCCGTTCGGTTTCCGGGACACCCCCACCCGCCATGGCTGCCCTCTTGATTTCTTCTCCTGTCCTCGTCCCGGGAAACGATCTCGGATTTTGACAGTTGCACGCCAGGCAGGTCAGGTAGGGATGCCGCATTTCTCCATCGGACCCATTTTGTGTGTGGGTGGGGTGAGATTTCCACAAATGCGGTATTATCCAGGTACCATGGAGTCTGCCTGCCATCGTATCTACCAGCGTGGGAGTGGGGCTGAAGAAAGGGGGCATTCGGACAGTTCAGCCCCCGCTATCCGGTTAAGGAACAAGAAAAGGGGGTCCTCCCAACCGGGCTGTTGTTGACGCTGGCGTGGCGGACGGAGCAGGTGAAGACCATCATGGTCAGATACTTGGTTAACTCAGCAATCGTTCCTAGATGTGCAGGGAAACCTGGGAGAACAAAAAACATTGGTGGGGCGAGATGGGCCTCCCCCCTTCACCTGGCTTGCTGTTCTCTCCTGGAATTCGTGACCTTTTACACCTTTGCTCACCAGAAAGCAGTGCTGGAATTGAGAGAAAATAATTTTTACCAGAGGACCGTCGCTGATAGAGACATTTCTCAAAGATTTCAGCCACCCAGGCCTGCAGCTCCATATCCTTCTCCGCAGCAGTGTCACTATGGTAATAAAGGCGGATAATTCCAGACACGAAGCTGCAAAGATGGAAAATGTGCAGGGGGGGAACAGAAGTGGCATCAGTCCCGGTATATGAAAGGGAAACAAAATATAGCAGCAGCTTCTCATAAGCAGATAAGAGGCCATGAGGAAAGAATTCTACTGGTTGCCACGTGTTAAACCCACACACTCTTTATATGGGTCCGCGCTTAAATGCCTTGTGCTTTTACCTGGGCCCACAGATTTCCTTCCTCCCTCCCTCCCCTTTTCAATCCTTCCTTCCTTCCTTCTGTCCATCCTTCCTTCCTTCCGTCCTTCTTTCCATTTCTACAGCCACCCATCTCAGCCAAGCAATTCTGGATGCCCTAACTTCTCTTACCCATCATGTCAGTAAAACAGAAAAAAAATGTAGATGGGGTTACCCACTTTGGTTACCCACATTCCTGCTCATAGCATGGAATGATACCCATCAGATTTGGCACATGTTGACCAGGCACCATAAGTATCTCAAAGTTGCTCACCTATTCCATGCAAGCTAGGACTTCTAATCTAGAGATTGCCTTGCAGACCAATATACGATGACCTGTATTCCCTTATGGCAGTGCTTCTCAACCTCAGCAACTTTAAGATGTCTGGCCTTCAACTCCCAGAATTCCTCAACCAGTATACATTGGGATATTGGGTGTAAGACACCCTTATCAAGCCTGGAATTCTGTGACGGGAATGCAGATACACCTTGCTTGTCATATTCTCACTCCTCCCACTGTCTTCTCCTGAGATCACACCTCTCTATAGCACCCCAGAGCTTCAATCCATCCTCCTTGTAGTAGTAGTGGCACAACGATTCTACTCCTCTGTCCTGGAGTTCCTCAGGGAGGCAGAGCATGGAGTAAGTCAGCTTCGAAAGACCCTTGGCCACCAGTTGTGACAGACCCTGGAAACCTGTGCCCATGACCTGGAAAGAAAGAAAGAAAGGAAGGAAGGAAGGAAGGAAGGATTTGTAGTAGACAAATCACAAATCATCACTAGAGCCTGCCTGTCCCTTCCCATGTCTGATGTAGGTCTGTCTGGTGGACAAATCCCCTGAGATTAGGACGATCAAGAGCAAGGAGGTGCTATCTGTTACCTTGTCTAACATCCCATTGGACGAAAGGAGGTTCATCCTGCCAAGGATGTTGATGTGCAGTGTGTAGTCAAAGTGTGGGATTAACAACTGTGGGAAAGGAAACAAGCAGATCAGAGAAGAAATGAAGCTAGTTATGGAGTCTCCAGGAGATGTTCTCCTTCTCTTCTCTGTCTACAACCTGTTGAGACCAACAGGGGAATATCATCGAGGAGGTACCTCTGTGCGTCACCTCCCTGAGAATACCTCGACCTCTAGAGATTTGTGAGTGAGTTTGCTTGAGATGGTTTGAGCAAGTGACAGGTTAGAGCAATGGCTCACCCAATCCGGTGGACATCTTGGCTGTTTCATGGCCAAGGTTTTTGATTCTTCCCTGAATGTTCAATGGTGTTGACACCTCCTTATGGTTAAGGGCCTTTTCCTCTTTGACCTTTCTCTTCTGGCTTCCCTCCCCATCCGTACACACCTTGTGTACCGGATGGCACTTGGGAAGCTGCCGGAGAGTGGCCAACAAGAAGACTTCCACCATTAGGTGTGTATAAAGCAGGTGGGTCAGTATCTCATGGATGTAAAAGGTGCCGTTGCGAACCCAAGACGTGGCCAGCGTCCAGTCCCACCCAGAATCCATGGGTAGGAAAATGGGACTCTTTGGTCCTGGTTGCTGAGTGAGTCAGCTAGAATGAGAAGAAACTCTTTGAGAACCCGGCATCTTTTTCAAAGGACCTTCCGATGGAGATAAATTGGTGTCCAAACTCCACCAAAGTGCAAATAGTTAATTAATCTTAATTAGTCAAGTGTCTGCTGACCCTGGGCTTTTGACATCCAAGGAGAGCCTTGATTTGTTTGCGGGGGGATCACAGCAGGTCTTGCTCAGCCAGATGAAAGGGAAAAGATGACCCTCTGCTGATTTCACCTTGTCCCCATCTCTAAGGAGAGGTTTCAAAGGAGGAGAAGGTCTTAGTTTCGGCTAGCCAAAAATCAGGAAGAATCAGGGAACCGTCTCTCTGCAGCAGCCTGTTTGATAAATAGCCAGAACATCCAGAAGCTTTCAAGAACTCACTGATTTTCGTCAAATCTCCATCAGATGTTTTTCTCCATGGGGCTGAATGTGGTGCAGAAAAGCCGAGTTAGTCCACGGTACCCCAAAATGAGGACTCTGACAGCGCATGTTCAGGCTAACAATTCAGATTTTGATTTCCATTTGTTAGCCTGAACATAATCTCTGTAAGAAAATCCCAGAGACGCTGTCAGAGTCCTGATTCTAGCAGATAATTTCCATTCCAACACATTAAAGCCTGAGCCAAAATGTAAAATATTTGGGTGCCCGCTTTGCGCAGGGCAGACAACCAAAAACCAGAAGGAGAGGTTGCGTCTTGTCTTTTCTTTTTTTGCTAATTTGACTTCTTCTCCTTTCGACAGGAGGCTGAGATCTTTTCTCTTCCCTGCCCCCAGTTTGCCACCCACAAATGCGTGGGGAGCAAATGAAGTCCTGCTAGCCTGAAGAGCCGGCTTGCAAGGTGTCAGAGGACCAAAAGATGTCAGCTAAAATGAAATGAAATGAAATAAAAAATGTCTTCTTAGCTGACATCTCATGTGACAAGAGGAAGATCCCCCTGAGGGTCTGCAGGAAGGAGGCAAAAGATGATGGGAGGTGTAGTGACAGCTGGAGGCTCAAAGGTTGCCTCTCACATTAGTAAGCTTCCAAGAACTTAACTTCTCCGGGAGAAAAATCTTTGCCGTATTTATCCAACTGAAACTTGGCAGTCTCCCCGTGAGTGCCCACCAAGGCGATGGAGATGGAATCCATGGTCGCGCCACACAGGCAGTTGCCGGTCGCCACCCGGATTTTGTAGGTGGTGGTGGGGACTGCTGCCATGGTGGCTGGTGACCCTGCTGGAAAAAAGAGGCAGGGAGGGGGAGGGAGAAGAAGAAGGAGAGAAAAGACTGAGAAAAAAAGAGAAAGAAAAAAGTAGGAAAAGAGAGAAAGAGCAAAGAGAGAGAGAAGAAAGGAGAGGAGGAGAGAGAGAGAAAAAGGAAGGAAGCAAGAAAGTCAGCCCCGAAGTTTTGGCTCCTCTTAGCTCCTTGTAGAGATTGTCCCCGCCAAGAGGGGCCCCAGCCAGTGCGCCTCGGAGGGATGAAGCCGGCCGGCCAAGACTGCCGTGGCTGGGGAGGCCCCCCTCTCCACCGCGCCCTGTCCCTCCAGTGAGAAGCACGGTGCTCCCGACAGCCACAGCTCAAGGCAGAGGCAACCAGCGAACGCTGGAAGGAAGGACGCGCTGCTCCTCCGAGGAGGCAGCCAAGCGCCACCTACGCATGCGCAGTCATCCAGGTGGGGGTCCCTGAGGGCCACGTAGTCCAGCCCTCCACTCAGTGCATGACTGCAGTGACAGAAGCGAGTGAAAGCTGGAACAGACGGTGACTTGTCTGAAGGACCTCCCAGTGTTCAGCACCTTCCGGGCTAGTTGGAGATCCCTTTCCCAACAGCCCAGCATAGCTGTCTGGGGGATTCTGGGAGCTGAAGTGCCTGCATCTTAAAGTCACCAGGGTTGAGAAACACGGCATCACATGCACAGCCCCAGAGCTGCTAAGATACTCCTAACCAACCTTTCTTTTGAAACAGTCATTTTTTTGAGTTCAGCAGCATATAAATTGAGATAGATTGATAGATAGATAGATGATAGATAGATAGATAGATAGATAGATAGATAGATAGATAGATAGATAGATAGATATTTTTAAAACTGACCTACAATCTGTGATGTTAATTGCCGTCAAACTGACTTGGATGGCCTAGAATTCAGCTGCCCAAAGATTTTGAAACTTGATTTTTACCTTCTTAGGTGTATCCGGCCCCTCTTAGCTTTGCGTCGCTGCAAAATCTGATCAACAGCCCCCTTTTTTTTCATTTTATTTTTTCCCTTCAGGCCATTTGAAAAGCGCTTCGAGCACAGAGTGCAAATTGCTCCAGTTCTCAGGACTTTCTGCCGGGCTGATCCAGAACCATTTGGGAGCCAGTGGCGGCAGAGCCGCTGAACGGGCCATCGACTTAATCTGCTGACATATTATTTCAGCTGAATCCTGGAGGATTTTGCAGCTAGTTATTTAATTTGATTTTGCAATCCTGAAGTAGGAGAAAGGAAGCCAGCAATTGGCTGGTTTCACGCCTCCTAGTGCTAAAACCAGAACAGATGTTTCCATCAAGGCTGGCTGTGGAAATCTGGGCTCTGAAAAGTCCACCCATCTTAGTTTTCGAAGTGAGAAACTCTGATTTAAACTCATCATCTACGAACCCTGTTTCTTGTCAGAAGGCCTCCTTTCACCTGGGGTTTGTTATACACAACGCTGACAGTGGGTGGGGGCAATTTTTTTGCTTTTTATGAGGAATCGACTTGAATGCCACAAGGCATCCTGGATTCTGACGCAGTTTTGGCCAACGTTGTGTTCTCAGCTTTGCCAGTTGTGCAATGGGAATAAATAATGTATGATAACTACCAACTGCTTTAAGAGCAGAGCCAAGGAAGGCCTCAGGGAGGGGAACAAAGAATTTAAACAAGGCTTTGCCAGTCATATCTCTTGTCTTTATATTCTTCGCTCTTGTTCCTGTAATTTAACAACATTAAACCTGGTTTAACTGGAGTCTTCTAGCTTGAGGATGGCCAAGAGGCTCTCTCTCCATATCTGTTCCATCTTAAAGAACAGCCTCAAATTATAATCAGCAGTAGGGTGAATGTACAGCATCTTCTTCTCCAAATTGTGCCTGATGCAACTGGTATTTAATTTTGAGTTTTAGGCACATTGACGCTCCTCTCTGACTTTGCTAAGCATTGTTTGAGAGTAAGAATTCAGCCCAGCCCAGATAAAGAGCCCTCCATCATCATCTCAGCACAGATTAACGTGTGTGTGTACAGAGCTGCTCTGAATCTGGCCACAGAGATGGCTGAGCTCACTTATGCATAACTATTTTATTATTCCCTTTTGTTCTGGGGGTGGGAAGGGAGCTGGATGAGAATAATGTGTACATAAATCAAAATCCTGGAATCAGAGCATGGTTAAATCTACCCAAGCTTCACATGGAGGCAGATTATGGGTCTTTAGATGACCTGGGACCAGTGAGCATGCTTACCCTGTCCACACTTGATGGAGATTACGTAGGGAGACTCCCTGGATGTGACCGATGGGGGATTGTGGCTCTCCCAGGACAGCTTAATCAATATTTGGTGCTTTCAAGGTCAAATAATGCAATCCATTGGTGGAGGAGTCTTCTCAGGGCTTCTGAAAGGGGCAATGCTTGCTCTAGGGAATTGTACTGAACCCCAAGGTGCCTGCATCTGGCCAAGATGGAGCCCCACCAGAGCAGAGAGGCCATAGCAAAGCAAGGCTGGAAGAGAGAACCAGGGAGATCCTGCTGGTCATTTCTCAGGTCTTCTGAGACCGCTGTGGACTCCCTGGAGTGGTAGGAGGTGGCCAAAGCCTGTTTCCAAAAGGAAGGGCCCAGCAAAACCTCTCCAGCCTTTCAAGCAGGTTGGATTCCATCTCTCCTCCTTCCTCCGCCGCCAAAGGCAGGCTCTGAAGGACAAGGTGCTTTGCAGTTTCCAAGTTCTCCACTCTGCTGGGTCTCACTAGCGCTTCCTTCCTATCACTCCAAATTGCCAGGAAAAACCAGGGAGGAACTTTTATTCTCACCGCCACAGGTGGGTTTCCACGTGCCTTCATTGCCCCCGTGGGAAACCTAACCCTGGACCAGATGGGCATTTGGTGTGATCCTGTCTCCAGATTCTTAAACAAGGAGCTGATTCTACCCAGTAGGGAGACTTTTGAAATTCATGGTCTCAACTCTGTGATCTCTGTAAGAAAATCCCAGAGATGCTTCTGCACAGTGGCAGATCAGAAACCCACACTTGCCTCTCCCAGAGCAGATAGACTGCCTCAGAACTTGGGGATCCATAATGATTTGCAACCAATAGCGTATGTCTTGCTCTGCTCTCTGTACGTTTATCCAATTACCCTTAAAAGCAACCAAGCCAGACTTCTACATGGCTGAATTATATACAGTTCACATTCTGCAGCCATCATAGCTACTGGGGAAGATGGCTAGGAGCTGATGGGAATTGTTGACCAATAGTTCTATAGAGTGCCAGGTTGGGGGGAGGATAATCCCCCACCACGTCCACCTCTATGACTTGGGAAAGCCTTAAATGCATTCATTCTGGGTTTTACACTTCCTTTTTGTTTTTGTTGTTATGTTGGGGAGACAAAACAGCCTCTTTATAAACGCTTTCAACAACATAAGAAATCTGAATCATCTGCAGTCCATTTGCACCTTATAGACAAATGTCCTTATAGAGGACATTACTTTCATGACTGTAAATTCCAAGTTCTTGACAAAGAAATGAATTGGCTTTGGAGAGGAATCAAATAATCTATTTATATAAAAACATGAAATCCTTCCATTACTGGGGGGAATCAGTTTTCAGTTGCCTCCTGTTTACAATTTGGCTTTTAACTAGTTTGCAAAAAAAAAAAAAACCTTTCAGCAGACTCTGAGGTGTTACTGTGCTGACCCCAAGGCAATTTTTAGTTAATTCTTCATTGCTCACCTATCACTCTGTTTAGTTTGTTATGTGAGAACCTGTCTGTGTATCCTGTTTCCTGCCCCATTTTTGAGAAACGTATATATTTCCCACCACCCCTTTTTTCACATGGACTTGAAAAAGCTCCTGGATAGGAGTCAAAACATTTTACGGTTACATCTAATAATAAAAGTCC
Organism: Acrochordus granulatus; assembly: GCA_032468055.1. NCBI lineage: Eukaryota > Metazoa > Chordata > Lepidosauria > Squamata > Acrochordidae > Acrochordus > Acrochordus granulatus. The sequence goes on along the minus strand of JANHZU010008728.1, from coordinate 26,121 downwards.
CATTGAAGTTTGCATTTTTTACAATTTTGTTACAAATCATGACCTGGGATTAATGAGAATATACATAGACATTCCTTGTTTTTGGTCACCTGCCCATCTGCTTCGTGGGATGGCACTAGTTTACGATATCACAGAAGAAGGGAAAAAGTGCCTTCCTTGCTTTCAGGATTGGCTGAATCCATGATGTGCAGATCAAGAACTTCCACTTCTGGGTTGGTCTGTCTGTTGAACCCTGAAGGATCCAACAGGATTTTAGTTCCATAATGGTATGTGGGAAAGACCTTGAGAGATGGATGAAGAGATGCTGAAAGGGAGCAGTCAGATAAGAGATTGCTGAGCCCGCAGCTGTATAAGCGGATGAGGCAAAAGGCCCAGAAGAGACCCTCCCTAGTTTCTCAGGCTGCAAACATGCAGGCGGGAGATGTGTACTTTCAGACTTGCAAGATCCAGTTACTGCAGCTTTACAATGAAGTAGCATTAGATGATCTACCTGCTAAAGTTCCAGCTCCCATTTACATTTTTTTTCTCGCTGATCTTGTTCGAGTTTGTTTAATTTATTAAATGCATAAAATCTGGCCAGCCTTTGTCGCTTCTTTTTCAGCTCTGATTGCCTCTCCATCTTGAAGCTGAAAGAGTTTAATTTAATAGAGCCTACAAGGGGTTTTTACGTACTTAACAGCACCCAGGTTGCCCTGGGGAAACCGAGTCATGAAATTAGCAAAAAGGGGTGGGGGGAAAGGCAGGGGAAAAATAAAAGGATTTCCTTATTTCAATGTCCCCCACTCTGAAGGATGCAAAGAAAAAACAGCTCGCTTTTTTTTCCTTGTTGGATTTTTTTTATATTTATTTGTTCCAGTCATAGCTTAGGCCAGTGTTCCTCAACCTTGGCCACTTTAAGATGGGTGGACTTCAACTCCCAGAATTCCCCAGTCAGGCTGGGAGTTGAAGTCCACCCATCTTGCATTCTGGGAGTCGAAGTCCACCCATCAAAGTGACCAAGATTGAGAAAAACTGAGGCAAATATAAATATGCAGATATCAAGGCAATGCGCAATATAATTTATCAGTGGATGACAATGATTTTTGTTATTTATGACGACTAAGCTAGAAAAACTTTGCAAAGACAATCACGAAACTCACAAAAAAGAGAACCAACGTCTGGCTGAGTTCCCAGAAGTCGGGACATTAATTCGGCCCCCAGCCCCATCCTTTTGCCTTCCTTATTCAAGATAAATATTTCGGATTTCTTCTTCTCTTTCCCACACTGGCCTATCCTTCCCCCCGTTGCAGGTCCCACAAACAAGAGCTAAACACCCCCCTGCCCACCAGCCTCCTTTCCACTAAATCTATTGCAAAAAAGCAGATTCTGTGATGGCTGCAACGCAGCCTCCGCATGGAACCGGTTATCGATCCAAGGTAATCTCTCTTCTGCCTTCTGCAGCGTCGGGCAGTGTTGCTTGGCCGCTATATGGAGACGCTGTTCTGCACCAGCGAAGGGTTCAAGTAGAGATAGCCAATGGGCAAAGCCTTGTTTCTTTCCTCAATTTCTTCAGAGATTTCGGCCAGGCATTTCTGGAAGGCGGCGATGAGTTTTTTCGGCATCTCCTCGGTGAAATGCTCTTCTGGGTAGCGGCCCAGGGGTCTCTGGAAGAGAAGAAGGGGGAGAAGGAAGAGCGCGTCGTGTGCGAAGGTGGAACAGGGCAAAGCTCCAAAGCTGCAATGTCCCAGGTGGCACCACCTTCGCCTTTTTTACAGAAGAGTGCGTTGCTGCAAGCATATCAAACCGCAACGGACGCTCTTGTTTGGCCCACTTGAGCGAGAGCACGGGGCTGATCCTGAGTTGCGAAGCAGGGCCAGGCCCGGTCCGTGTTTGGATGGGAGACCAGCATGCTGGTGGCAAGGAAACTGCACGGAGGCGGCAGTGCGTTGAGTTCAACCTGAAGAGGACTTGGCCTCGAATGCCCATCTCGTGGAGGAGTGTATTAGCCACAGAATCTTCACTCACACTAAACTGGGGCTACAGGGCACTTTACGGGTGCTCCTCAACTTACGACTGGTCACTTAGCAACCACCAGAATTACAACAGACACGGAAACTGGAACTTACGACCCAGATTTAAAGTTCCAAGGTTCACATATTCCTCGCAGTCACATGACCACATTTTGGGTGCTCGGCAACCAACCTGCATTTTTTTTTGGCAGCAGCTGGCGGTCACGTGAATGCGATTTATGATGTTGTTTGCCAGAAATCGGCTTTTAGTTCCAGCTTCTGGCAAAAAACCACCGCCCGGCGAACAAAGGGTTTGCTTAACTGTGGCATTTGCTCAGCAATTGCTGTGTTTGCTTTATGACTGTCATATTTGCTTACTGACCGCTGCAAAAAAGGTCATAAAATCAATCACGGCCACACACGGTGACCCGCTTATGAGCATCACAACTTACAACCAAAATTGTGGGCTCCATTATGGTTGTAAGTTGAGGACTACCTGTACTAAATCCAGGCTGAGTTGAAATATAATGTTGATGCCTGACAGGCTGAGGCTATCTGAAATATATAGAATGTAGAGTATTACTAAAATCTTACTTTTTGTGTTATCTTCAGCTTTTATGGAAATCTGTTCTATCACAATTGCAACCATTTACTTTCCAGGAATCTGGAATGTCAAATCCCAGAATGTGTTTGGTTAAGATTCCTAAATTACAGAATCCAGTATTATTGTGAGCCAGTGGTAGTCCAACGTTTTCTTCCTGTTCTGTCTTTGTACCTGGTTGCAGGCAACAGTCCATTTTAAATGCAATATGCGGTACCATCTTATCTAGAGTTATCTAGACAAATGTTTCAAGGCTTTGTGCTTTTCATTTGAAGCTTCCTTCTCTTAGTTTCTCTTCAATGAGATGAAGGCACTACTGATTTTTCCCTTATTCTGCCGATATTTAGAAAAGAAGAAATAAGGAGGAAGGGGTAACTGAACAGAGATTATTAATCTATAACCCTCCAGTCTGTTAAAGAGGAAGCAATAAAAGACAGAACGAAAAAGAGGGAAATGTTAAATAACACTGCAGAGGATCCTGGCTGAACTTGCAAAGAGCAATATAAAAGGTCACGGTCACACTATTAAATAACTTTATAAATGTTAATTTATTCATTTATCCAGGTGTTCCCCATCTTAGCCAATGACCAATTCATGGCCTTTAATTCCCAGGATTCCACATCTAGGACATTGCTGAGGATTCTGGGGGGGAGAATCCACACATCTGAAAGTGGGTAAGGCTGGGAAGCCCTGACGTATGCAAACCATAGCTTTTTAGGACCTGGGATAGAGAGGACATCAACCCCTACCCCTTGGGGACATAAGGCCATCGACCCCTTGACTCCTCTGTCTTGGGTCTCATTTTATAGCAAAGTCACTTACCAAGTCACCCGGCTCATAGCTTACGACGGACATCAGTGACACCACCGCACAGGTGGAGTTGACTTCAGGGAAGGTCTCCAAGATGCTCTTCAAGGAGGCCGTGCCCTTGATGGTAGGAGGAGGCTGCCTCAAAGTAGCCGGCGTGTTGGGCATCCACGCAACAAAGTCAAACTGTCACAACACACAGGGAACACAAAATTAGAAGGTCGACAGAAGGCGGGGTCTTCATCTTCATTTCCTCCGGGGCAACCTTGTCTTCGTGTTGAGCAGAGCTCAACAAGATCGCCCCAGAAGAGATCATCAGCAGGAAGCCACCATGATGGAGACTCTAAACCAAGGTTAGAACAAGAGGAGAAACCAGCCAGTACGAAGATGCTGATCAGGGGCTAAACCGTCTAAGAATGCAAAGCTGAAGCCACACCTAGCCCTCAGCTATCAGGAGATCTCGGCAGAAGAGCTTGGAAACTAATTACGTTTTGTCAGACAAGATGTCTGGGTTCCTTTCCAAACAATGACAAAAAAGCCCAGTTTGAGTGTAGTGCGTGGTTGCGTTTAAGTCTTTTGCAATATTCAGAATTTCCTTCCGTTGTGAGAACCCTTTGCCTCCAAACGGACAGTGACGGGACATGGTAAGGCACACGTCCCTTTGGCTTCTCGATATTTCAGGAGATGCTGAAGGACACTCTGCAGGAATGTTCCCCGACCTTGGGCACGTTAAGAAGGCTGGACTTCAGCCATGGCTGGCTGGATAATTCTGGGAGCTGAAGTCCACCCTTCTTAACGTCCCCAAGGTCGGGGAGCACAGCTCCACAGCAAGTCTTGTAGCTCTTGCCTAATCCCAAGGGCAAAGGATGGAGGTTGGAGGAAGGCAACCAACTCACAAAAGAAATCTCCTACCTGCCCATTGTTGACCGCTGAGTGCCGTGCAGAGCTGTTGAAGATGACCATAGTGACAAATTTGATCAGCTGAGCTTTGCTTTCCAAGCTGGATGGAACACCTGTTGGGGATGGACAGGACGTTGGGCATGGCCCAACAAAGATACATTGACCACTAGTGGGAAGGCACTACGTGCCATTATCCTCCCATTTGGGACCCATCAGACTTATACGACCTTTGTTACTCAGTAACTTTAAGACTGAGGTTGGATTTCAACTTCCAGATTTCTGTCTTAAAGTTACTGAAGTTGAGAAACACTGCTCTACGGGATACAAATAACATCTGGATGCCTACATCTGATGAGTCCCAAACAAGACAAAACCAACCGTGCAGTGGCCAACTCCTGATGGTCATGGTACCACACAGAATCTGCACAACACTGTGTAAAAATGGGGATATCCCCCGCTCCAAGGTGAGAGGATGGAAGTCACCTAAAATACTGCAAGTGGGGACCTAATGTAATGAAATATCTGTATCTCTGAGAGCTTAAGGGAAGGTGGGCTACACCTTCTATTTTGATAGATGTCCAACAATGACATATATTATTCGGTTTGGCTTGTGCGTGTAATCTCCTTTTCTCTAGAACACCAGGAAGTTGGGTAGAGGAGGGAAGGGAAGACCCAATCCCTGGTGGACCTACCAGAAAGGTAGTCAAGCCAAGGTTCTCCTCCTTTTAGCAGGAAAGCGCTAGGAGCATCCATGCTGATGGTGCATCTTCCGTCAGACCATTATTTTGCCTGCTCCACAAAGGACTGTTATGGGACCCAACCAAGTAGAGATGGAGTGGAGGAAACACTCTTCAACTTGGTTCCCTCTATGTGTGTTTGACCCTTTAGCTGGGGAATTCAGAGAGTTCCCAAAGAGGGACCAGGGCGGGTTGCTGGTGGAGAATATTACCTGAGGATGCCCGACTGAGGAAAGCTTCGGTGAAGATCTCATGAATCCAAGCTTGGAGCTCGGAATCCTTCTTCACGGCATCGTCCGATTCATAGTAGAGGTCAACAATGCCAGAAACAAACCTGAAAATTACCAATGCAAAATGGAGGAATGGAGTTATTTGTGATCCTAATTCCCAAGGCTTCTTGGAGATCTGACAACAGTCTGAGGAACAGGAAGCTCACAGGTGTATCCATGCAACTTTGGACTACGAAAAAACTCAGTTATGGGTGTTCTGTCCTTTAAGAACGTTACAAGGAAAGGGGAGACCTCTCAGGAAAGGGACACTACCATGAGGCCCAAGGATTTTTAAGGAGGCATCTAGGAGTCCTTTCAGGAAATTATAGTTTCTCAAGGAACCTTCTGACCTCCCCAAAAACCAGTCCTTTAAACCAGTTTGTTTGCATTACTGTTCACCTTGCAAGGTGTTCTCTTAATCATCACCTTTGCTAATTAAAGAGGGGAACAGAGATTCAGCTCAAAGCAATCAGTGCAGCTGAACTTGCAGAAACACATCTGGAAGAGGGGAGAAGTGGCTTCAGGACAGAGTTTGACTTCCCAATTAACACCTCCCGCCCCGAATCCTTGGGCAACGACGCTAGATCTTCCTTGTCTTGATCGTCCTTATTTGGCACTTCTTCCTTCCAGTTTCTTCCCCACGAGGTAGAGCAGGCTGTGAAACAGACACCTGGGAGGACTGAAACCCCTTTGATTAAGATGGGCTGTGCTGTATTAATTAAAATCAAAGTGGTTGTAGGCACAGCTGGCGTCTGCTTCTTGGTCTGGTTGACTTTGCAAGGCTGAGGTTACCAGCCGTCTCCACCCAAGCGCTTAGCATCGGTTAAAAGTCGGTCACGGGCTCCTGTGCACCCTAACATAGGGGAAAAGGAATCTATGGGTGGACACCGGCACTCTTTTTAGATGCGGGGGGGCAGTGAGAAATTGGGTTCTCTTCCCTGATCATACAAAAGCGATCCCAGGATACGCAAGAGCTCTCTTTTCAGTTAGGCAGGCCCATGTTTCCTCCTGCTGAAGACAGACCCCAAAACCCAACGACCCAAAGCTCACTCACGTCTTAATGGCGCCCCAGATCTTCATCCCGTCATCCCGAAAGTAGTAGTTGGGCACAGAAGTGACTCCCCTTTCTTCAAGGTCATCAGGAAGACAGAGCGATGAGTAACTGGAAGCTTCCACCCCTTTGGCCAGCAGATTCAACATGCCATCCCGGCCTATGGCGGAGGCCTGGAGAGAGACAAGGTCAGCCGCCATGAAAACTGGACTCTCTTCTGTGGAAGCCTGAAATGGACTCATCCGCTGTATCGGTGGGGCCAGGTGACGTGGGAGTGACCTCCTGGGCCCCCTGTCTTCCCGTGAGGAGTTGAAGGCGGCGTTTGATTGAAATCGCAGGGGTTCGTCCGGTGGGTCAAACGGCAGAGGCCATTTGGCCGGTAGCTGCTGGCTGGTTTCCAGTGTTTCGTTCAAGACCCCCAACAGGTCTTCTAAACCTTCCGCTGGGATCTTGACTCCATGTCACGTCTGTGAGAAGATACTGATTTTTGGCAGCACCCCAGCTCCAACTCCTTTCAGTAGAGTCGTATTTCCACGTCTCTCTAATTCCAAGGAGTATTGCTGGCCAACTTTAAGATGTGCGTGGACTTCAGCTTCCAGAATTCCCCAGCCAGCCGTGGGAAGTTGACCCAATTCTCCTGACTTCTCTTCAGTTCCGGGAGCTGAAGTCCGCACATCTTAAAGCTGTCGAGGTTGAGAAACATTGATCTGGAGGAACACGTAGAGGACTAAAGGAGCTATTTCTAAGAGGCTGCAGAATGGTAAATGTCAGGCATCCTGATGAATCGTATTTCAAACTGATAAAATAAAATCCCCCCCGCAAAAAACACAAATCCGATCGGTTCGGCAGCCTCTGGAATGACTCAACTCTCCGGTTGAGTTCTTGATGTAGAATCAAGAGGGAGGAATTTCTGTTGTCAAATATCTCTCGTTCTGAAGATTTCTTACCTTATCGAACACTCCTCCCGGCTGCATGAGATTGGTCCGGGCAAGAGTGTTAATATGGAGCGTATATCGAGTGTGGGGTATCAGAAGCTAAAAGGAAGAACACAAAGAGAATACCGGTTAGGCTTCACCTAGAACATCGGTCTGTTCTACCTGCCTCTTCATAATTTGAGGTCTGTCAAACTCCATAGAATCTTAGACTGGGAAAAGTGAGGGACGTCCACAGGTGGGGTCCCACGTGACACCTGCAAATCCCAGGGAGAACTTTGGTTGCACCGTTACGCCCACCATCCTGACTTTTTTGACCATACCTTGCGGACAACCCTGTTTAGGATCATCTTGTTCAATTCGACATTTCAGTTTCCCAGCTCGGGAATTCTGGGAGTGGAGGTCTACCCATCTTAAAGTACTCAGGTTTGGGGGGGGAAATGGCCTAGACCTGGGGAGTTCTGGGAGTTGAAGTCCACCCATACAAGTCTGAAAAACACCGGTCTGGACTACAAGGGAATTTACATGGCCAACATAGTTGGGTGATCTCACAGTGTTTGGTTTGATTGCATCAACCACACCTTAAGAAGCAAAACCAAGATGTCGGGTCCCTCACCGTGGCCTTAAAACAAATCTGTAGCCCCCCCAAGATTATCTCTGGGAACCACCCACAGGCGTACAAGAGCAGTCGTGTGCTGGGTCACCCGTTCTCGAGATAATTACCTTGTAAATCGGATGGCACATTGGCAGCTGCCGGAGGGTGGCCATGGTGTAGACCTCGCAGTAAAAATGAGCTTCAAGAAGGTGGGTGTTGACCTCATGGACAAGGAAGTCGGCCATTCTAACCCAGATCTTGGCTAAAGTCCAGTCCCATTTGCGGTCTGTGGGCAGGAAGATGGGATTGTTCAGGCTGTGCTTCTGGTTGAGCTGTGAGGAGAAAAGAGAAGCAGGATTTCAGCACATTCATCCATGTTCCACAGCTCCATGGACCCAATCAGTCTCCAACTGTCAATAAGCAGAGAGCAAACCTCACCCCTTCTAGCACTGATGATGTTGCCTAGTTGGGTAATGCAATGTCTGCAGGAAAACAACCGACCTCGGAGAGCACCAAGGAGCCTACCTATGGCACTCCTTGTCGTAACCGATTCCAAAGCCAGCTACATGTCCTGCTCAAAAGAGACCTCTGGGAAAGCTGATGCTCTTCTGACCTGGATACTGTACAAGGCTGTGCAATTCACTAAGGGATGATTCCTCGGCAGTGGAGAGAGTGTCCCCAAGTTACGCAACTGCTCTCTTTTGAAACTCTTGTGTAAACCCATTTCTGCACATGCCAGATCGTGTGCCTCAGTGGCTGTACCCAGTGCTTAATGTTGGGTTTATGCAACTCAGGGCATGCCAAATCTAGAACAGAAAGTACGGTATAATTCAAAGCGGATTTGCCCAGCTTGAAAAATGTAACGGTGCTCTTCACCAGGTTCCCCAATGGGTTGGTTTCCAATGTTTGTGGGCGGGGGAGTTCAGAAATGGTGGGGGTGGGCATATTTTTATTGGTCTTGTCTAAGCCATGCTCTCCATGGGCTTTGGCTGTAGAGTGACTTCCTTGAGACCCAGAGCCGTCAAGGGGGTTGACAGACGCAGGAGAAGCCATCTATCTCACTATTTCTCAACCTTGGCATCTTTAAGATGTGTGGACTTCAACTCCCAGAATTCCCCAGCCAGCAACGTCTTAAAGTTGCCAAGGTGGAGACGCATCGATCTGTCCTGTTACCTGGATTGCAATGGGCATCATCTGTCCCTCTGAGTTGAGATGCAGCAGGCAAATTGGAGCTGCGAGGTACTGATGCTTCCCGTTCAGTTTGCATGTCGGGATGTCCTCCAGGATCTTGTAGTCAGCGATGAAGATGCTCCCTTTCTGGGCGGAAGAGACAGATGCGGAAGAAGGTGCTGTGAATCGAACACAGCTCTACAACTCTGCGAAACCCATCTTTCCCAGATGGGAACCGAAGGGTCCCAGCTCTTCCGCTCACTCCACCGTAATGCCCATTCCTCAGAAGGGGAATGGGCATTTCCTTCTGCCGTGAATTGGTGACTAAGGAAGGGACTGGAGACCTGATTCCCAACCTGGATTCGGCCTGAGCCCTCAGTTACCACACTGGGCTCAGGTCTTTATGTGGATGTCTCCTCGGGAGGCTTCCAGGGGGCAGAGGAGATAGACAGTCTTCTCTGACCCATGAGATGTGCCCACCGAGGTTACCTTCAGTTCTTCCTGGAGGGAGGTGGATTCTCCCAAACTACCGACCACCATCTCCTCGGTCACAGGGAAGTGATCTGGGATCTTGGTGCACTTCCGAAGCAGGACCGGGTTGATTCCGTTCAGATATTGGTAGCCAAAGAAATCATCGTCCATCCAGTGATCCATGACGTATTCTGGATTTATAGAAAGGCTCCTTAGGGCAGGTTGTGAGTGCGTCTTTGCTACAGCTATGCACAGATGCATTTACAAAGGAAAGAAAGGGACAGGACAGGATGCCACAAGCTGGACACGCTTCTGGGGTGGATTGCAAGGGAGAGGTTGGTCCTGCGTTTCTTGCCATCGGTGGGGGGGGTGTGCTTTGTGTTTGTTTTTAAATAAAGCAAGCAGGGGGGAAACGTTCACAAGGGTCCTTCCCATGGCATCCTCACAAAAAAGATGCCAAGGAAATGAAAGGCCAGGAGGCCACAACCCAAATGATGGGTAATGAAGCAATGCATCTATCGTTTAAAGAGAAGAGGAATATTTGGGGCTTAGAAGAAAAAGAAGAAAAATAGAAAACGGGACGGTAATGCATAAAACTATGCGTGGAGTAGAGAAAGCAGGAGAGGAGAAGCTCTCCTCTTTTTTTCCAATCTCCTGAGCTAATCCAATAAAGTGAAATAAACGTTGGGAATATTGGAGGAAAAAAAGATGTGCGGTGTGCCTCATCTATATCTATCACCTGTCTGTCTGTCTGTCCATCTATCTATCTATCCACCCACCCACCCACCCATCCGTCCGTCCACCATCTGGAAATTGCAGCCGTGAGATGGCGAAGACACTGCTGCCATGGGCAACTTTAGGAGGTAATATCATCCACCCCACTGTTGCCAGAAAAAGAGAATTTGACCACTTTAGGAGAATATCCTTGTTTGTCTTCCAGTGTTTCCCAAGGGAATGCTGGAGAACAGATGATCAGGATAGCATGTCTGCCGAGCCCCCAGCCGACTGACAGACGTCACGGACAGACAGCCCTAAAGAGCCAGGCGCAGTTCACCAAAGCAACCCTGGGGGAAAACGGGTGCGGCAGAGTGAGGATGCCGCGGCGAACAGCCTACGCCCCAGAGCTGTCTGGTTCTGGTCTGCTGGGAAAAGGGTGGACCCACCTGTGACCGGAGTTTTGTGAAACCAAAAGATTCTGCGGAGATCATCCAGACTCTCCCATGACTCCGCGAGGTTGGAGAAGCCCTTCAGCCTCAGCTCCAGTTTCCTGCTCAACAGAAGAGCATATTTGTAGCTCGGGGTTGAACTGTGGGGTCCTTGGTGCTCTCTGACCTTGGTTGTTTTTCTGCAGACGTTTCATTACCAAACTAGGTAACTTCATCAGTGCTAGAAGGGTAGTTTGCCCCACTCTCTTCTAGCACTGATGACGTTGCCTAGTTGGGTAGTGAAGCGTCTGCAAAAAGCAACCAAGCTCATTGAGCACCAAGGATTCCACAATAACGGCGAGAAACACCATGATGCCCACCAGCTAAACAGACTATTTATTCATCAACTCCAGGCAGCTTACGGTATAACAAAACTAGAACTATAAACACAATTATAAATATAAAAACATATTAAAATTACAAAAGATGAAATACCAGCTAATAGAGCATAGGTTTGGAGCAGAGCGGCAGCAGCACCTTCTCTGTCACTGCACCAATTTTGGGGGCACAAGTGGTGCCAACATGCAACCACATTCTCTGCAAACAACCGCACTGGAGCCATTTCCAACATGCGCCTAACTCCGGACAAACTTACTGCAACATGGTTTGTCAGCGGAAGGTGTGGTTGCGATGTTGCCACGGCTGAGGCGATGCCCTTAGAAAAGTTACTGTCTATTTTCTAGCGATGCATTTCCCAATTCTGGCAAATTTTAAGTTAGGTGGCCTTCAACTCCCAGAATTCCCCAGCTGGCATGAATTCTGGGAGTTGAAGTCCACCAAACTTAAAGTTTGCCAGAACGGAGACACATTGTGCTAGCATTCTTGGCATGAATGCTAATTATTAATTAACATTAATGTATTAATTTACATTAGTTAATGTAAATGGCAGATTTGCCTCCAGTGTGTGTGGGGGGGAAAGTCCTTTGAATTTAAAAGGGGGATTTAAAAGGGGGGGCAGATTAGACTGTTTTTTCCTTCCAAAGTCTCTCTTTTTGACTCAGAGGGACCCAGAATGCTGCAGCCAAAGCTGAAATCTTGCCCACCCCCCTCAACCTCGGTGACTCACGACTTGAAGCTGCGCACTGCGAAGATGGTGCTTTTGCTGAGCAAGTACTTGGCGTCTGAATGCAGGTCATTGGTGGTGTGCGCATCGATGCACCTCGGCCAGCCTGGGGCATATTTCTTCCAACTGTCATGAGAAAGTGCAGCCCAAAGGAAGATTTTTGTTTTTAAACACAAGGAACTATGGCACTCCTCGCTACAGGGCACGATGGCTGCCAAGATTCCCCTTGGGGGGATTGGGTCCCTCATTCCTCCCCAACCTGGGGCTCTCCAGAGGTGGTGGATTGCGAGGCTGCCGGTGTTTAGGAATTATGGGAGTCGAAGTCCAAATAATAGCAGGGGTGGGCACCAGTTGGAGACCTAAAGACATGATTCTGGCAAATCTTTCTGTTTCAACGCCGCCTTTGAACGTTCAAAGGGGCAGCTGCAGATGTGATTTCATCATTCCAGTCCACTTTGTGTCACACACACACACACACACACACACACACCCATGCTGCCCCATCACACTTCGGTGTCTACCCTAAGACCCTTGGCAGATTTGCTTAAGATCTCCACTTTCGTCCTTACGGGCAGAGGAGTGCTAGATTTTGGGATTGTCCTCATTCCGGCTCGGAGCGGGAGGTTTCGTCGGAAAGCATCCGTTCCCTGCCTGCAGAAAACTCGCGTCTCAGGCCCGTTTCTCTGCCGCCCCGCTGCCTCGCCGCTTCGTCGGGTAGTTCCGAGTGGAGGCGAGCGGCTCCGGGGCAAGCGGCAGGGGCCGAGGGGAGAGGCGGAGGGCTGCTTACGCACCCGTAGCGTTCTTGCCGCTTGGTCAGCTCTTCCTTGCGAAGCTCCAACAGGAGCTGGTTCCCTGCATCGTCTTCGATGGTTGCGGCTGCAGGGAAGGGGAACCGAGAGGGTCAGAGGGCGAATCCCTCCCCAAAATGCGGGACGCTGTTTTGAGCCCGTTTCACAGGCGAAGGCTCAGTCCTGGATCTTTCCACCCCGTGCGCCTCCAGCCTGGCGCCCACAGTATACGTGGATGTCGCTAATCCCCAATTGGCAAGGACGCTGAGGGTGATGGTTACTGCAATACCACACACCTGGGTGGCTTCAGGTGGGAAGGACTGTCCGCTCCCAGCCCTCCTCTGCTGCAATCCTTCTCTTGGGAAGGAGGGAGAGAAGGGAATGGCAATGCCAGGGTCCCCAAGCTGGTGCCATCTTCTGCCATGTCTTGGCGCCCCTCTGCAGAGTGACCTGGAGCTAGGGGGCTGGCTAACCTACCTTCTCCCCTCCCTCCTCCCAGGTAGGAGAAACGCCAAAAAAGGTTTTACCTGCCCCTTCCCGCAGAATCAGGGAGCAGTAGCCCTCCAGCCATTGATAGGCAGGGAAGTGGTACGCCTCCCCATTGGGTGTCTCCACCCGGATGTAGCTACAGAACCAGTTGTCCTTGGGGAAAAACAGGTAGGGCTCCTTGTGAAGGCGGATCAGGATGATGGGTCCCAGATCTCTCTCACACGGCACCTCGTACTCATCCACCTGGACACAGAAGAGAGTCCCAAAAGAGGCTCGGGTAATGTAGGATTTCTGGCTCTTGGAACGAGACACAAGAGGAGAACCAAGACTGATGGAAATTGGGGTGTCTATGGGTGTCTGGGGTGTCGGGGATCAGCTACCCCTATGAAGACATCCTCTGCTCCACTCGTGCAGTTGTCGATCCAGCAACAACAGTGACATCAGCGTGAGCCCTCCTCTATGGGAAAGGGAATGCAGTCTTTCTGCACATTGGGTGAGGATGAGCAGGTGGCATCCATGTTCGATGTTCCTCCCCGTTGCAAGAGTGCGTGTCTCCCTTTTTGCAAGCGGGGCGGGGGGGGCTCTCTATTTTTTTTTCTTCCGGTTTTCTTTTTGGTTTGTGTCCAGCTCTTGCAGACTGCCTGCACAAGCCCCGGTAATTTTTCCGGCAAGGTTTTTTTTCTTTCCAGAAGCCGTTTGCCGTTGCCTGCTTCCTAGGGCTGGGAGAATGCGGCCGGCCCGAGGTCGCCCAGCTCTCCTAGCCTTGCACAAGATAATGACAACGGCTGGCCCAGGTAGCCCAGTCCAGGGCTTGGGGGCCAGGCCGTCTCTCAGCTGCAGAGTGGTCAAACCTGGGGCGCATAGCGAAACGTCCCCACGCAAGAGAGAAAGAGAGAAGGTGAAGAAGCCGTGTGCCGAGCCCCCCCCAGCAACCGGAGGCATCTCCCGGTCTGGCAGCTCCTAATAACGCCACGGCCACAGGAGGTCGGGCAGCCGCTTCTCTGCCACTCACCCCAGGGTCTTTTGGGAAGGGCCCCTCACCGCTGGGCGAAATACTCACACTTCCTGGGACAAAATCCCTGCCGCGCTTATCCAGGCGCTGCTTGGCACTCTCCGCTCGTTCCCCCACCAGGGTGACGGAGATGCTGCTGTAGGTGCCTGCCAGAACCATGTCGCCGGTGGCCACATGGACTTTATACACCGCCATTTGGGAAGCCGGGAGAGCGCGCTCAGGCACAGCCACGGAAGGCAGGAGACTTCTGGCGAGCCGGTTCCTTGGATGGGCTGGGACATGCACCCCTGCTCCTCCCCAGAAGGCCTCTGCGCCGCACCTGCCACGGATAAACGGGCCACTTCTCCCACGCCTTGGGTGAGAGCCGCAGGTGTGATCACAAACAAGATCAGCGGCTGGTTTGGAAGTGGGCGAGGTCTGCTGCTGCTGCCCCATGTGCGCTTCGTACAAAACCACACGGGTTTGTGTTTCCATGTTGGGCAACTGCTTGATTGTTTCCAAAGCGGAGAAGGAAGATATTGTCTTCCTGAAGTGCTGATGATGTTCCCTAGTTGGGTCGTGGAACGTCTGCAGGAAAACAGTCAAGCTCAGCGAGCACCAAGGACCCCATGGTTGAACCTGAGCTACAAATATGCTCTTCTATCACCAAGATATCATCTCTTGGGTGGCCTATTAGTGCACTCAGCATCGTCACCCACCCCATTCTCTCCAATGCGCAGTGATGCATCAAGCGTTTGGCCATCAAGCACCTTGCTCAGCTGAGCATCGGCCACACTGGAAATACTGGTCTTCTTCCAGCAAATCAAGGCATGACCTTTCTCTGTAGCCTGAATGGCTTGGAGGACCTATCAGAAAAGAAATGCAGGCAGCCCTTGACTTACGACCACAAGTGGGAGCAGAATTTCCGTTGCTTAGCAAGGTGGTTGTTAAGTGAGTCACACCTGATTTTATGAGCTTTTGGCCAGGATTAAATGAATCACTGCAACTGTAAGTGAATCATGGCGTTGTTAAATGAATCCAGTTTCCCCCATTGACTTTGCTTGTCGGAAGCCAGATAGAAAGGTCACAAATGAGGATCACGTGACCCCAGGATGCTGCAGCCATTATAAATATACAGTATGTTGGTTGCCAAATGCCTCAATTTTGATGACATGACTGTAGGGACGCTTGAGATGGCTGTAAGTGTGAATACTGGTCATAACTCACTGTTATCAGTGCTATTGTAACTTTGGTCACTAAATGAATGGTTGTAAGTCGAGGACTACCTGTAAACCTTGGTCTCCATTCTTTCCCACTGCACACCACGATCCTGGTTTGGAGATCTCATTCTCTTCCTTCCTTTCTTTGGGCGAACCACAGGTATCGAAAAAACGGGCAGGGAAGCGCCAGAGGTGTGAGTCAGCAGACCTCCTGCCAGGCAACCCCCTTTATGTCCTCCCAGAGAAGGGAGCCACTCGCCGCCCAGGCAGGGCTCCCGGCCGGTAAGCGCGGATTGCCTTGTGCTGGGAGATCAAAGCCCGCAGAGGTTTTGAGGGAGAGGGAGAGAGAACCACCAGGTGGAAACTGTTGAAAAAGATGCTTTTGCACCTTCACCGTTTCAGGATCCAGGAGGAACACCAAAGCTCTGCTTTTGCAGAGTGGCAACTCGGTTTTTCCGAGAACGAGGCCTCCTCCCCTCGAGCCCTGCCCGGCCAGCCGAACCGACCCCTTGGCAACATCCCCCCTGCCCACCTCCCCATAGATTTGTGTTCCCCCCAAACAGAGACGGAGGAACTCCTCGCAGAACCCGCAGCGTCTGATGCGCCGGCAGAAGGGAGCATGGCACCACCTGGAGATCACAGCGGGTAAAAGCCGGGGCCGCGATCCCCCCAGGGGTCAGTCAGTGACCCCCAGTCCCCGTCAGCACGTGCAAGAGCGGGGGTCATTCTTGTCAGCCTTCGTTTTTCTCCCTCGGAGGGTTTTAATCATCGGCTTGGTAGTTCGCAGCTCCACCCTCTCCCCTGAACTCAAAATGTAGGGCGCAGATTTTGGCCCCGAGGGGAGGATGCTCGCCAGTGCTGCTGGATTCCCGCTGATTTCACGGATGCCCCACGTTTTCTTGGCAACGGTCGATCACTGTCCTCCTCTGGGGCATCGCTCCATCCTCCCAGCCTTGCCCTGAGATTTCCTGGTGGCTCCCATCCAAACCCTAATTTAGGGGCCAAGATTAACAGGGCTGCCCAGGTCCCACCTGCTGCTGGGAGCAATTAATATTTTTAAGAGTTTCTGGATGCCCCGTTCGATCTTTCCAGACTCCCAAAGCTTCCAGGCAGCTTACAACCGGGCCAGCTTGGGAATTCAGGGAGCAACCGTATCAACACCTTCATTGGAGAGGATAGAAATTTGCCATATTGCCAAATGTTTCACCTTTTGATTTCCTGCACAGAATGCAGACAGTCCTTGGCTTGTGACCATTTGTTTAGCGACTGCTCAGGGTAACAATGGCCCCTGAAAAAAATGACTTACAATCTGGCCTCACGCTTAACAACTGTCGCAGCATCCCCACGGTCCCGTGTTCAAAATTTCAATCAGCAATCTCAATGGGGGAAGCTGGGCTGGATTAACCACCACATGATCCCCTTGACAACCGCGGTGATCCACTTAATCATCATGGCAAAAATGGTCATAATATCGGACACAGTTCACTTAACGACCGCCTTGCTCAGCAACAGACATTCTGGTCCTCATTGTGGTCGTAAATCGAGGACTCCCTGTAAAGGGAGTTCTCTTTCTCTTTTTGCTTTCAGCATAGGCTGAGCAACAGCTGGCTCCTCTCCAGGGGACAATGGTCTTCCTGATCCTTTGCACCAGGACAGGGGTTCCCAGTGACTCCGCGGCTGAACCTTAAGGCAGCAGCCCTCCAGACACAGAGAGCGAAATTGGCTTGGACCAGTGACAGGACGGGAGGGGTCACGTTGACCCCTCCCAGATGTCAACTGCTGAGAACAGCTGGTGAAGTCCAGAAGTGGGGCTCTTGGGTGAGAAAGAGCAACAGGAAGGTCCGGGCTGCCGAATTCTAAATGTGCATTTCCTCTCATCGGTCCATTTTCCTGCGGCCCTTCGGAAGAAGCAGCGCGGCTGAGTTTTAGCCGCACCCGGAAGGAGAGCGGCGTGCCGTCTGGGCCCCGGGGGTCTTCCCATCTGAAACATACGCACGTACTTCTCTCTTCCATTTGTTGAAAGTGCAGCCGTTGCCGCACATGCCCCAAAAAAGGAGAACAGCAAAAGAAAGGCCCCCCGAGAGTTAAGAACAAGCAGCCTTTATTTACCGGTGTAAAGTGTTCCTCGCAACTGTGACATGCGCATTTTCCGAGATGCGACGGATTCACTTCAGTTTTCAAACGCTGTGCAAAACGGGCACCGGATGATTACCGTCGTGGGGTGTTTCGCAACTCTGAATAACTGAACGGGCTTAAAAGGACACTCCGGGCGGTTACCGACGGAGAACCCTGGCAGAGTGAATGTCCCTCGGCTCACAACCGACAATTGCACAAAGGCTGAAAGAGTCGGTCTGAGGCTCGATGCTGCAACCGAAAAGAATAGTCGGACAACTTAGACCGTGAGGTTGGACTAACCGTGAGTAGATGCTGTCCTCCTCGTGGCTATTCGCATCTCCTTGGCCAACCGACCATTTACCTACACCTTGCAATTTTGACCCCCGGGAGAAGGTGGTGTGTCAGAAAAGTCAAGATGGCAGCAGTCACCATGCACTCCACAGCCCTTTGTTACGCAGAGATTTGACTGCACGGTGACGGTCACCATCTTGATTTCCTTGCTGCCCTGGGCGGATACCCCAAGCCAAGCCCTTCCCCTGGGAAGCCAGCTGCCTCTTCCCAAAGAGGCCCACTCCCCTCGGGACCCCAGCGCATAGAACATTTGCAGAACAGAAGAACCCAGCACGAGATCCGAAGCCCACGTCCGCCATTCTTTGGCCACCGAGCGTGTCGGGTTCCAGTCTCAGCAAACGTCCTTGTTCTGCAAAAAAGCTGCTTTTTTTTCACCGTTCAGAAGTTCAGTGCAAAGGGAGAGGGTGCAACACCCCAACAGGAAGGATCTGGAGTTGCAGGTCAGCTCCAGAAGGAGCCCTGCTGGGCTGGCAAACCGCGATGGGCCGAAGTCAGCCACGGCTCATCTTCTCTGCCCCAAAGCTTAGATAGAGACGCTGTTCTCAATGTAGGGAGGGTTGAGGTAATTGTAGGGGAGGGCCAACGGCTTGTTCCGCTGGTTAATTTCCTCCGAAATGCCAGCCATGCGATTCCAAAAGACCTCCATCAGCCTCTGGGGTTCTTCTTCCACGAAGTGACGGTCTGGGAAGAAGCCCAAAGGTCTCTGGAAGAGATTCGCACGAGAAGCATTTCAGCACCGGGTTCCCCAAATCTGTTTCATGCACGCATGGCTTTAATGCATTCATGGTTCCCTTGCAAGAGCTCAAGCCTCAGGTTTGCACCGGCACATCAGGACCACCCTCGGCACCCTCTGCAGGCCATCCTTCGCCTTGGTGGGTTGACCAGGAACCCGGTCAACCCTCTTGAAATCCATGCCAACTCCGACTTTGTCCCCTTTCCAGACAGGATGCCCGCTGCTTACCCGATCCCCGGCCTCGTTGCTCAGGAGCCAAAGAGAAGACAGGGCCATGCAGGTGGTGTTGACTGGAGGAATGGTCCCGAGGGTCCCCTCCAGAGATGCAGAGCCCTTCCCGGTGGGCGGGGGTCTCCTCATGGACGGGGGTATGTTGGGCATCCAGGCACCGAAGTCAAACTAGAACGAGAGAAAGACCAGGCTGTGCAGGTTCTTACAACGCCCACCCTGCAGCCAAAGCCCAGGGGATACAATGCCTATGACACTTGTGACAAAGAAGGGGGGCTTGATTGTCCAGTTGCGTCCCCATTTTGAAACCAGTGGCCATCGCGGCAGACGCCATCTTCTCCTCTGCTAGGCCCAGAGCTGGGCTGCAGAATGTCCATCAGCATCCCAAAGTGACGCCCTATTACGATTCCACCTGCCGCTGTGACCGCGGGAAGACTTAGCCAAGCCAGGACAGGCCATCTGCCCAGGTGGGACGGTCCTCACCTGTCCGCTGTTGACAGCAGCATGTTGAGCTGAACAGGTGAAAATGACCATGGTCAGGAATTTCCCGAGCTCTTCCATGGTCACCAGAGATGAGGGAGCCCCCGATGCCCCTCTGCTTTGGAAAGCTTCTGTGAAAATCTCCAAAATCCAGGCCTGGAGCTCAGAGTCACCTCGGACACGGTCATTATTCCAGTAGTAGCACCGGACAAAACTGGTCACGAAGCTGCGAGACAAAGACACGTGTTGGAAGGCCTTCCCCAGCTTGAACCTCTCACACACGTCCCGCCAACCTGGCGCTCCCCAACTATACGGGTCTTCAGCTCCCAAAGCCCCCAGCTAGCCTGCCCAAAGGGTGAGAAATTCAAGGTCATCAGGTTCCCACAGGTGGGGAAAGGAGGGGTAGACCCTCTGAAGAAAGCTTGGGTTGGCTGAGGACCAAAACTGGACGGCCAGAATCAGCCAAAGGCCACCTTCCCTCCCCTTTGCCCCTGTTCAGGATTCCCGACTGTGGCGACCGCGTCATTATCTTCCCTGCCAACCATGTCCGGGCTTAGAAGCGAGGCATGTCTGAACCTGGTTAGTCCTTGGATCATGGAACCCCGAAGCCAAAGACTAGATGTGGAGTCAGAAAGGATCCCACAGGGTCAAAGCAAAGAGGGTCGAGAAATCAGCAGGAATACGGGGTATCTCTCGGTTGACCTCAGCTGATATACAAAAGCTCATCAGGGTTGAGGTGGGGTCGATGTTGCGCCGGAGGCGATCAGAGAACCCCAGGCCGGGAGGCGAAGAAGGCAACAGCAGGACATTTCCACTCTGTAGCCAGGGAGATCCTGTGGCTGCGGCCAGGGAGACACCAGAGAGCGCCCAGCCCCAAGGCGGACCTCACCTCTCTATAGCAGCCCAGATCTTGGTGGCGTCATCCCGGTAATGGTAATTGGCAACAGAGTCAACTCCGCGAGCCTTGATGTCATCCGGCAGGCAGAGGGAAGAGTAGGTCAGCTGTTGCACCCCTCTGCTCACCAAGGCGCGGATCCCTTCGAATCCTGCCGAGGTGGCCTGGAAGGTGGAGAAGGTTGAATCGTTTACTTCTTTCTTGCCGACATGCATGGGCGAGCGTGACTCAGGCCGGGAACAAGCAGGGTCATTTTTTCAAATCTTGTTTTACACAAAATAAATATTTGGCTCCCAAGCTCAATACTTAACCTCCCAAGCTCAATACTTATCATTCAAGCTCAATATCTATCTCCCAAGCTCAATATTTATTTCCCAGATTCAGTCTTTATCTCTTAAGCAACTGATTTCCTGCCAAGGTGAGAAGAAAAGGCCTTCCAGCAGGTGAGAACTAGATAAACCTAGCAAAGAAAATTCAGCTGGTGGTATCTGGGTTGGTCCCGGATGTGAAAATACAGAGTTTCAAGGCACGAAATTCTTTCTTTTCAGAATCATGCATCGCAAACACAACCCCCTTAGCCCTTGTGCTTTCAAAGCATCACGTGCTTAAATGCTGGGTTTTCGTTTGCCACATTAAACATGCCAATCATTGGAAAGCATCACTGAAAATGTGCAGGCAAAAGCAGCAACGGAAAGTTTTGCAGCAAAAAGAAAAGAAAGGAGGAAAAAGAAAGAAATGAAAAAGAAAAGGAACAGGCAGAGCCGAATTCAGTGAAATTATGCTGAATTCCGAAACATTTCTTTTCGTTTCCCAAGGCTTTTAATTTCTTCATCTCACAAAGGTTAAAACAACTGCAGAATGCTTGGCTTCAGGCCAATTTGCTTGGAAAAATCAAGTATATTTTTAAATAATAATATATGTTTTTATTATTTTATGTCATATAAAATATACATATAAAAATATATTTATATATGATTATTATTTTGAAGGTGCAACATTGGTAGTGGTGGATATTACTGGCTGGGTATTAGAAAACATGCTTTTTTTTTCATCTGACAACGTGAGTGTGCAAGATTTCCCTGAACGCCGAAGTGATCCTCCAACCGTCAATTTTGAATTCTTCCGCACGTGACCGATAGGATTCCAGTTTTGACAAAGCTGAGATAGCTTGGTCTATCTTGGGCCGAGACGCATCACCGTGGGTGTGCGTTTCTCCATCTCTTGGGCTGAGATCTCATGGCATGGGCAGTAATACCTGAAAACTTCACTGGAAGTTTTATTTCGTGGTTTCGATTTGACAGGAGCCTGGACTCCTCTCTGCGCTTCGGCTCCGGCGGCTTTAGGGAGTCTGCCTGTGACAACCGTGGGGTTCAACCAACCTGGCAGTGAAGGCAAACCTTCCCCAAGGGATCCGCCGCATGCAGAACCCAAAAGGAAAGGGTGGAGATGCGCAGACGTAGAAACGGACCCGATGGAGAAATTGAGCCAGAGAGACCACCTTACCTGGTCCATCATCCCACCTTTCTTGAGCAGCCGGATCCTGGCTAATATGTTGATCTGGAGGGTGTATCTTAGGTGGGGTATCAGGAGCTGCGGAGGAGGAAGAAGAAGGAAAGCTGCTAAGTCTTGAGTTGGAGAACATTCCCAGAGATCCCGAAGGTCACCTAAGAGGTCGATGATTCAGAGCTTCCAAAAAGGGGAAACGTGGATGGGATGGCGCAACCTGTGACCGACCAAGTGAGACGCAGACAACAGGGGAGCAGGAAACCTGGACTGGCACTCTCAGGAATGGACGGAGATTGAAGACTCAAATCCTGTTTGATGGGACACGGCTCTCCAGGACAGAGGACAACCGAGCGGCACACGCGTTCCCTTCTCCTTTCCTCAGAGCAGGCGTATCCAGCCTTGGCAAGATGGGTGGACTTCAACTCCCAGAATTCCTAGCTGGCTGAGGAATTCTGGGAG
>JANHZU010008727.1:600485-613382 GCA_032468055.1 Acrochordus granulatus | reverse complement strand
GAGATGGATGGATAGCATAGTGTGATGGGTGTGCGCTTGAGAAGACTCTGGGAGGCAGTGCAAGACAGGGGGGCCTGGTGTAATGCAGTCCATGGGGTCGCGAAGAATCGGACACGACTGCGCAACTGAACAACAACAAAAGGTATTAGCATTTATCTTTAACATTATATTTTTCTAGATTTGTCTAAATATTAGGAAAAAAGTGGGAAAACTTATGTGATGGTAGATACATGTTCAGTAGAACCATCTCTGAGAATTTAATTTTCTGAGAAAATTTAACAGCTAAATAATGGGAATAGTCAACTCCAAGAGCCAATAATGGGAATAGTCAACTCCAAGAGCCAATGCTTTTTCTTGCTTCTTCAGTGTTGCCTTTTTTTTTCGTGTTTGAAACACTGGTAAGATGCTTCCATTGTGAGAAGATTAGCTGGTGACATAACCATTGCTCAGGGGATGCCCGGGAGGCTCCTTTCATGTCCCTGTTATGTTTCCCACCAAGATGGTACCTATTTATACATTTGCATTTGCATGCTTTTGAACCACTAGGTCAGCAGGAGGCTGGAGAGAGGAACAGGAGCCCACCCTGATACACAGCAGCAACCGGATCCCAAAACACTGGGCTGCAGAATTTCAGTCCCAACATCCCAACCGCATGAGCCAATGTGGCCCATAGCTCTGCTTTGACAAGTGTAATCAGTCCTCTTGATGCCTGACCTTTAGTCTTGTATCCTCTTTTAGTCTTGTATCCTCTTTTCCTTGCAGAAAAAGTCCAGGATCTAAAGCTAGGTAAATCTTCCTCATCCATAGTCAGTCATGTCTCTTGGAGTGCTATGAAGTCAGAATCAGAAAGGAACTCCACCAGGTCTCATCTGTTACTCTGTTCTTCCAACCAGAGATATTTCAAGTCAGTAACTAGAAAGAACCTTTGTGCTTAATATTAATGGGGATGATTGGGATGGGATTGGAATATGGGTTTTTCAGTTATTCAACAGGAGTGGTGTTATCCAAAATTCCTTCAGTGTAAAAAAAAAACACACTGGTTTGAAATTTGTCTACCATCATTACTGCCTTGCTATTGTATAAGCTCTGTTGGGTTTTGAGGTGAGTAGCAATATGGGTGGGGTAGTTTTGAAGGTTGACAAATCAGAATAATATCAGGAGGCATCGTTTACCCTAGATGATAATGATTTTTTTGCCTTGAACTGCTTTGTGAACTGTAGCCTAACTAATGATTTGGGCCTTTTGTCTATTTTTAGAAGTGTTGAGCTACAGGTGACCTCCTTATTACCCTGACCTACTCCAACCCTAATCCCTGGTTAGGGCTATTCACCAAGATTCAGGCTGCATCTTGCTTCCTCTTCTCTGTCAACCTCTATTTTATTTCCATTACTTACATTTTCCATGTAGTATTTTATCAAGGAACAGAGGGAGTAGGTGAGGATTCTGTTGTTCTTTTCCACATCATATTTCACATGTCGAAATAAGGGATGAACCAACAGATGGTCTTTCAAAGTAGGCAGTATTTCTTGGGCACCTGGGTGATCAGCTCCATTAAAACTTTAACAGCTTTACATGTTGCTGCTAATAATTTCCTCAGATCATCTAGTTTCTTTTATCATATCCACTTGTTTAGTACCTGACAAGGTACTGAAAGAATTAATCAAGTTTGTCTCTAAATGTTCTTCAGAAAACTGACTTGCTATGGCAGGTAAAGATTTTTTATTTAAATTGTCTTTTCTCAAGGAGAATGTCCTTGAAGTTACCTGCTTTTATGTTGCTACAATTAAACTTTAAAATAAAAGCACTTTTATTGCCAAGATGAGTTATTAAGGGACTAACTCCCTCTGCGTGAAACACAAGTAGTGGGAAGATCTCAAACTTGCTCACAAAAGACTTCATTTTAAACCACATGCTAGCACCAGTAGGATGCTTAAATGATAGAAGGATTTGTTTAGAGTCTCTCCCGGATGGGAGCCGTTCGGTCTCCTGCAAATCCATCAATGCCTTTCAGTGTAAGAAGATGACTGAAGGAGAGAATAGCTGCACTTCTGGATCCCCATTTTCTTCTGCTTACTCTGTTATTTTGAATTTGTAGATTTGACTTAAAATTATAATTTGCTTGCCTTTCACCCAATACTCCTGGGAGGGTGGAACTTAGCTTATTCCTCATTCCCTTTTTAGGTACCAAATTAGGACACACCTTTCCACCATTATTACCTGCTTTTGAGTCGCAGTTGTCTCTGCATGAGCTTTTTAAAATTTACTCAGCAGTAGTGTTTGGATTATTGTTTTTAAGCTTAATAAAAATCTTTTAGAGTATCCATTTTGTTAATTGTGATCAAAAGCTGAAAAATTGAAAATACTGTTTGTGTTGTCAGTAAGTATATTGTGCGGTCATAAAGTCAGCAATATTTTTGTTTTTTGAGTTCTCATCCCCTTCTTGCATAAGCCTTGCAGCAGCTGGAAAGATGGCTGCGATCTGAGGAGGGGAAGCTTCCTCAGACATAGAGGCAGAAAGATCTAAAAGTTTGGAGCTCTTGATCTCCACTTGTAGATCCAATTCCAGGAGATCATATCTATTTGAGAGGTTTATCAAGAAAAATAGGAGAGGCTTGGTCACTACTAAATTACAAATTTAAAAAAGCCTCCCAATTTTCCTGTTATGCTACTTTAGGAAGCTAGAAATAACGCTGGTAGAATTAAATTGGATAGCATGGATAATGAAGTAGAGTAATTGAATGCAGATAATCCTTAGGTTATGTCCACTGGTTCAGCAACCTTTAAAGTTATGTATCCCCAAGGTCATGTAAATGTGGGCTGCTTCCCAAGCACCCAAATTATGGTCACATGACCAGAAGGGGTAGACATTGAAACTTTGAAAACAGATTGTAAGTACTTTTGGAGGGGGTCTGTTGTAACTTGGAATGGTCACAGAGCAACCAGTCATAAATCAGGAACTATCTGTAATGAAGAGATTTCTATATTTCAGAAGGCACTGAGAAATTATTGACCCCCGCCCATACATTACAAAACTGTATTGATAACATTTCCTGTGTGGTAGGATCAGGCAAAAGTTAATGTCAGCCTTGATTTTAAAAAAACTCTGTGCCTTAGAGATGAAAGACCTTGGCTACAGTCAACTGGTTCTTATCAATTCAATGGCAATTTAGATGGCCCTTCCTTGTGCAATTCTGCAAGCCAAATAAGAGAGTTTGTTAGCCTGCCCAACCTGCCTATTGCTACATTTCTCCTTTTATTGCATTGTCAGTTAGCTTCAGAAATCAATTAAAATAAATTTCTCCAGATGTGAATGATAGGAGCACGCTGTCCCATTTTCAAAAGGTAATGTCTCCCAAACACAGATTCCTGGATATTCCTGCCCATCTGCTCATATAATTCCCATTAACTAGTAAGTTTAGTTGTGAATGAGTTGGAAATGAATCAATATGTCCTGCCGGGGAGCTGCATGATAATTCTAGTTTCTCATCTAAGAATGATGTATTTCAAGCTTATCCTCTTGTTCTGGGGTTAAAACTCCTTGCAGAAAATGACTAGTACTCTGGCAGACTGCATTATTCTGCAATGATCTACATTTAGCTGAAAAACAGTACTAGATTTCCAGATTTCAGAAATAAGGAAAATGATATTTGCTTCTTTATCCCAGCATCCCTGTAGGGAATTCTGGTTTCTGCCAACTTCCGTGTCTAATTTGAACATCAGGCCTTAGGACAGGATTTTTCCTTCTTCTTCCTGTTTCTTTTGTACCATCTTTCCTAATGAAGAGAATTAAATTGTAACCTTTGAACAGGTACAAAGTATTGTTTTAAAAGGGATTTGTAATAGTTTATGCATTTGATTTTATGCTGGCAATTTTTTGTTTTATTCTGCTTAACTGTTGTTCCACCTAGAGATTTTGTTTACTTTCAGTCTCCAAAAGTTCTACTTAAGGCCTGTGCGGGGCCCATAGGCAGAACCTCTACTTGCAGTTTCCAGAATCTTCTCCATTATTGTTCCAAAACTGGACAGGAATTATTATTGCTTTGCCCTTTAGTAATTCTTTGCTGCAATTGCAAATTTGTTGCAAATTCAAGTGAAGAATCATTTATGTTAACTCAGAAGAGTTCCATAAGTTTGACTGAGTGCACTATCAAGGACATGCACAGAACCACAAGACTGCACAGGTTTAAAAAAATGAAATAATATTTAACTCCTCTCTCTCTATATATACATACACAGTAAAAATTATTGAAATCATTTTATTAATTTTGTTTAGCAATGTATTTCCATTCTTTGGGATATATATATATGTGGAATTGCATCATAACAGCCAAATTTACATTTACGCAATACTTACAATATAATGGAGCCAGTTTGGTCTAGTGGTTAAGGCACCAGCTAGAAACCGGGACACTTTCTAGTCCTGCCTTAGGCATGAAAACCAGATGGGTGACCTTGGGCAGTCACTCACTCTCGGTCCAACACAGGGCTGTTGTTATGGGAAAAATAGGAGGAGGAATTGGTGTTAGGTATGTTTGCCTCATTGAGTTGTTGATAAACATAATACATATTATAAAGTAAATAATTATTTATAAAATAAAATTAATAACTATGAATAATTAAAAGGTGTTTAAAAATACAGGTTATAACAGTGAAACCTATTTCTATTTCTAAGTAAATGTTGCTTTACTTAGCTATGTAAAATAATTTAATTTTGATTTTTTTCCTCAAAGAGCCAGTTGATTTTATACATGCTCCATCCTGAGGCAATGTCTTTATTGTGCAATGTGCCAGTTTAAGATATGATACAGAGAAGCCAGGCCACAAATCTATAGAAAGCTGGTTGCAATTTGCAAAGCAAAAGACTGAAATTTAAGGAGTGTAGTCAGAGATGAACTGTATGTGGCCTTCCACATATTGTGAAACTCTCACTTCAGTCATTCTGGCTAGGTAGTGCGGCCAAGAGTGATGGGAGCTGCAATCTATCATCATCATCATTACTTGATTTTGATTACACCATGGGGACTCTCAGTGCCACAATTGACATCTGGGCTGCTAAAAGTTGCCCATTTCCGGCATAGTGTTTGCAATGTGACCTGTAATTAACACACCCAAAAACAACTAAGAATGTGTTCTTAGTTCCCCATCCCAGTTGAAACACTACTCAGCTGCAGCAGTGCAGCTGAATAACTGCGTTTCTAATGTGCACGCTCACTCCCAAATCTCCCTGAATATCGTGCCTTATTTCTGGCAGCCAGACTCTTAATCCCGGATCTTTGGAGAAAAGTGGAGCTATTTTCACGGAAAGAGGAACGCGCTGAGGCTGCGTTCATCCACCGGACCCGAACCAGCTCCACAGAGCGGCTTTCACTGGGCAGCTCGCAGCACCAGCTTCGGCGTTCTCTGAGCCTCTCCCTCCAGTTATCCCGTCGGAGGCAGAAGGCTGCTCAGCCGGGCAAGGAGGCTGCCTCCCCTCCTCAGTTGCCCTTGTCTATTTTCCTCAGGAGAGAGGCCGGCGGATCGCACTCGCCGTTCGCACCAGCGTCCCTCGACCAGCGCGCGTTGCGCCCGGGTTACGAAATGCTTCGGCCCGGGCGCGCGGCTTTGCTCTCAGCCCGACGGGAGGCAGCTCAGGGCGGTCCTCGGGGCCGGAAGGGGCCTGTTGGGTTTCCGAAGCGGGTCTCTCCCCGGACGACGCGGATGTGAGGAGCAGGCCAGGCCGAAGCCGACGGCGGGCGGAGCGCGCGGTGCATTCGCACCACCGCCGAGGAGGGAGCGCGAGCCCGTCGCGCTGGCTGGGAGTCGGCGAAGAGCCCGAGCCGCGGGGTCCGGCCGGCGCCGAGGAAGAGGCAGCGCCCGACCGCTCCCGCTCGCGGGTGAGCCTGCATCGGTGGCATGCGCGGGAAGAGGGGGACTCCTGCGAGCCCTCGAGGGACTGACCGGACCGCGCGGCCGGCGTGCCACCTCGCCCGCCGGAAGGGAGGAGGGGCCGGCCTCCGCTCGGCTCGGCGTCCCCGAGCGCGCGGCGGGCTCTGCGGCGAAAGTTTGCCGAGGGCGGCCCGCGCCGCGCCGCGGGGTCCCGCGAGGCTCGGTGGAGTGCTGCCGAGCCCCAAAACGGTTGAGTGGAGACAGGATAGCGATCAAGAGGCTGCCTCGGGGCAGATGCAGAGTGCCTCGGGCGGGGCGTCTGGAGCGAAGGACCGGCGGGCTCTTTTCCCGGCTGGAGTCACCAACTCCAGCGCGTTGCGTTTGGGGACCGAGGGTGGAAATCGCAGCGCGAAGACAAAGCGGGAGCACCGGAGCCGGGGAGGAGCCGAGAAGCAACTTTCCAAAGGAGAGAAAGAGATGCTTCGCGAATATTTACGGGGGATGGCTGTAAAATCTGGAAAGGAGGGAGATTTGGTGCTCTGTTGATGTGATAAATGTTGGAGGTTTTGTCCTGAAGACAAACGGCCGTTTTCTTGGGCATTCCTGGAAAGTGGGGGCGTCGGGGGGCCGGGAGAGATCGCTCGGAGAAAGATGCTCTGCTAGAACAAGCTAAATGGGAATCATACGAGCTTCCCGATGGCGGCACAGGGGCTTTGAGATGGCAGAAATCCCGATTACTGCTGCTGCTGCTTGTTTTCGAGATCACCTGGCGGCTCTCTGCAGATAGGGAGTAATATTTTAATGTATTGATTTCTTTCTGTGAGGTAACATTCTAGATTTAGGGGAGAAAACAATTTCCACTTCATGATGTGAGCTAGGATCCAGTCGTTTAAACTATCCTTGTCTGCCTCTCCCCAGTGATGGATGAGGAAGTACCTGACTTGTTACAAAGAGTCCTATTGCAATAGATAGCAGAGAGTACTGGGAAGGATAGTGTGAAATATGGATGTAAATCTTAAAAGAAAGAGAGACGGGGGGAAGAGAGAGGGGGGGGGAAGCAAATTGTAGACTGAAAGAAAATTTCCCAAAAGATGAAATTGCTGCAGAAGCCAATACTAATTTTGTTTCATGTTTGTAAAAAAAATATTTCTATTCTTTGTGTTGGAGACTGCCTAGAGAAGTCCTTGCAATTTTCTTGGCAAGGTTTTTCAGAAGTAGTTTAACATTGCTTGCTTCCTAGGGCTGAGAGAAAGTGACCGGCCCAAGGTCACCCAGGCGGTTTTGTGCCTAGGCAAGATTAGAACTCACATTCTCTCAGTGTCTAGCCTGATGCCTTAACCACTACACCAGATTAGCTCTTTGGGGGTCTATGCATGTACCCTATGTCTATAAATGTACCCACAGTATAGAAATAGGACACTAATGAGAATAAAGTAGAGCTGTCTTCAAATCAGACTACCTCCTGTTGGCTACATCCACATGTCCATATTCTTTTCTTGACAAATATATAGATAAGATTTAGCACTGCATTCTTTTAGATGTTTTGTTTTTTTAAACTTCCCAGACTAGCCTACAGCTGTGTACTTTCCGGGTGGTTTCTCATTTAAATGCTAACAGAGTTGACCCTGCTTAGCTTTCTTGATTAGGCAATTTCATTTGGAAAGATTGATATGTGTGTGTGTATGTAAAAATTATTACAATATCTGTATAAAAATTCTCAGGTATTCATATCAGTATGCTCAAGTGTTCCAGGGTTCAGATCCAAAGGCACCTTGAAATGTCTATGTGACCAGCATCTTTCTTCTATTACTTTTCCCTCACAGATACATTTGTGATAGTTTCTGGAGCCTGACAACTATCTGCAACATTATTAAAAGTTGGTCAAATCAACAGTATCATCACACTTTGGGGTAGAGATGACTTAGGAAGTTGAATAAAGTGTACTAATTTTAATTTTTATAAATTAAAAGTGGATTGTATGTTACAAGGTGATTTCTGGGTCTAGAAATAGCTGTTCTAGATTATAGTTCATGCTGCTGAACCATGCTTCTTCCTTTGGATTTATGTAATGGATGCAGATTCACTCCAGACATTCTGTCATAGGCAGTGGTGATCTAAAACTGAAGCTACTAAATCATGAAACTATATATTTGTTGCTGTTATTTTAGATCTTCGTTGAAAAAAAATCCAAGAGGTTTTACTGTTATAAAAAATAGCTGCTTCTGAGTAAAAGCTAATAGTTTTGTGCCTTCCATAGCTGATCTTTTGCACAAAAATATATTTCATTGTTGCTCTTTGCACTAGAGGAAATATCTCCTCTAGTGTTTTCACTCCAATGGATTTAAGATGTTGTGTAAATGTTAACCACCTGCACCTTGCAAAGAATTCTTGTAAGCTAACTAAAGGTCAATAAATCCTACCAAATTCTCAGATTTTTGTAAAAGTATGGGTTTTATAACTGATCTGAGATTATATGTCATACTGAGAAATAATTCTATGTCTAAAAATTATTGAAATTTTTGGATTTAAATATTAGGATCAGAATTAGCCAGGCCACATGATCATGTTTTATATTTATTTACAAATAGCTTGGCTGACTAGCTGGAGTCAACATGGAAGTAATATAAATCAAAGCTAGGATTAGCTTATTTCCAGTACTCTAGTATATTAAGATTAATATTCTTAAACTCCTTACTCCTATGGTTTAACAATAAAGTAAGACTTAATCATGAAAGAACTGTGAAGAATCTTGCTTAGGGGAGACTAGACTATTGTATTATTTGTTTATTTATATTTATACTATACTGTATTTGTATAATGTTTTATTCAGATACTCAAAAGTTCTACAGCTTTACATCTGTAGGATAATCCTAAAATAAGAACAAAAGTTAGAGATAAAGAAATATGAATTGTATATAAGTATTGCAAAGAAATCTTGTTTCTTTATATTAAGTTTCTTTATATTTTTATAAACTCACTTAATAATGAGTTTCTCATTGAGTTTGTGATTGATTTGCTGAATGTTCTTGAACTAGTTATTTATGCCTTATATTTCCTTTTCACAAAATGATATCGTAACAATTGTCTCCTAGTCTTATATTTCCTGGATGGTTTGTGAAACAGCTCCTATTATATCTTGTCGATGGTCATGCTGGCTTTGGCTCATCGAATTTTCTAGTAAAAAGGGCCTAGCTTAGGAACAGCTGCAATACTGCCTTTGTTGCAGGAGATTCAGAACTGGATGAGTTAGAAATGATAAATACTGTTGGGTAGAAACCATTAGCAGTTAAAGATCACAGATGCTGTACAAGGTATCTTTTGACATTAGATACATAGAAGACAGAGCACTTTTGGGGAATGCTGAATTAAAGCCAGCCATGCAGCTTGCTGAAGCTTCTGTGATTTCTCCATTTATTAATAGTGAGATTAAACTACACTGTGTTTCTTAATAAAGCAGAATCTCAGTACTGAAGGCACCACCTTGTTTCTTTTTATTTGCTATATTTCTTTCTAAACCAGAAAAAACAAGTCATTGTTCCTGAACCTAATAAGAAAACTTCAGTTTCATTTGGGGGGAGGGGATAGTAGATGTATCATAAACCTGCAAGATAATTATTTTTTATCTCTTTTATGGTTCTATAAAGGTACTCCAAGCTTTTCTTGTTGGAAAAGAAACAGGTTTCAATAAATAAAAGAAAAGATGAATAAAATCAGTCATAGATAAAGGCTGATACACACATACACAGGCTAGTGCAGAAAGCTATTTCAGGAAACTGTAAAGGGAATGGCTCCTTTAAAAAGACGGCTTTTTTGCCTCAACCCAGAGTCTAGGAAGTCTGTGGATTTTTTTTAATGGTTCTCTTAACTTTGTCTCCTGTCTGGTTAAATTTTTAGTTTGTGGCTGTATGAAGGATTTCTATGCCCATTCCTGTGCAGGACAGTCTTCATGTAGAAATGTGTAAACATCTAGAATCTCTGGTTGGCAAAAGGGTGGTTTACCCAGTGCAATTCCATGGCACCTTCTTAAGTGCTTTCCGTATTCAAGAAGGTTAAGAGGTTTTATTTTATAAATAGAAGTGATATTATGTTGTACTACATTAGGATACATAAGGACTATAGTAATGCCAGCTCTAGCAAAATTCTGATTGACAACACCTGAAAAACGAAACTCGACATTTTTCTGGGGCAAATGGATAGTATCATATATACACACAGTACATATCTACTGTAGCAGTGCAGAAAAGCTACAACATGAATAAGTTAAAGGCATTAACGTGTAAGAAGAAAAGAAAATATTTGCTAACATCTTTCACTATCTTTCTATCCCTGCAAACTATCCTTGGTTCTGCCACATCAACATACTTCAACAAATAATATTTTTTTAAAAATCTCTTTCCTCTTT
Source organism: Acrochordus granulatus (assembly GCA_032468055.1). Classification (NCBI taxonomy): domain Eukaryota; kingdom Metazoa; phylum Chordata; class Lepidosauria; order Squamata; family Acrochordidae; genus Acrochordus; species Acrochordus granulatus. The sequence continues at coordinate 603,115 of JANHZU010008727.1, read as the reverse complement.
GAGGATGTCATGATTCACATGTAGAAGACCTAGTGCTCAGTTTCAGGTGCCTCTACTTAAACTAAGTTGGGGCATAGGTGGAGCTCTCTGTGTCTCTGGACAAATCTCTCAAGTGGTCTTCTGGAAGGGGGGAGAGCTCAGGTGCTGAAGCCACTTTAGGTGACAATTATTGAGGGCAGGGAGAGGAAAAGGAAGGGGAGGGTGAAGAGGTGCTATGTATCCCACGGCAGCAGCAGACTTAAGCCCCACAAGTTTCCCATTATGACTTAGTCACTCAACGTATCTTCTTTGGGTCCCATCCACTTGACCATTAGATTCAGAAATTTCTCCCAATTCAAAATATAGCCAGACATCCAAACGGTACTCACACCCTTTCTAACTCAGTCTCTTAGGCATACTATACTGTATCTGAGCAGCAAAAACTCAAACATCATTAGACAAAAAAGGCAGATATGTCCTCTGTTTGCTGCCATCTAATGATGATCCTGATGACCCTATATCACAAGATCAATTTATTAAAAGGATTGATAAAAAGGATTGGCAAGGAAATGCCTGGCAGCTTCCTCCCTGCCATCACTATATTTATGTCATTTGTTTCAATTTTTTAAAGAAGGTTGAGCAATTTATTGAGAAAGATGGTATTGTACTTAATTATTTTGTAGTGTGGAAAGCAGCAGAGTGGATGTGGCTAGATTGGTGGGATCGTGTGTGTGTGTGTATTTTTAAAGCAAATTGTCCATCTAAACATTATAGGAATCTGTGCCATCTTTCATCAATAATGGTCAGAGGGGCACCAAAATTTGCAAAGTTGGACCTAGGGCTGTAATTGTCAATTTCTTAAAGAGTCCATATGGGAAGAGTCAGAAGGAAAACTGAGGACAGAGTTAGTACTGTAATCTACTGCATCCAATAAGCCATTTATAGAATTTATAAAACACCCATTTGATTTACTCTGATTTAATGTCTGTTATTAAGCAGGTATCAGGGATCCTTATCAATCCACCAGAAGGCATCTAGAAATCTACCAATCTATCTCAAGCTACTTCGTTCATCCCATCTTCTTCAGGTTATGTGATCTGAACTAAATCAAATTGAATAAAAATTCCATGTTGCTCTGATAATTTGCATCACTGGATTGTAAAAGAAGATGTACATACATGTATTATGGGACTTCTAATTCTTGCACCTACTGTGTAGGAGATAAGTAAAACAATGCTGGTACCACCTGAATGTGCAATATATAGGAAGCAGAAATGTCTCTGTTTTTACTCTTAGAATGTACAAATTAGATCTTATAGAAAATACAGACAACTACTTGTTAGAACATTGCCTCTATTAATGTGTGCACAATTTCTTTTTGCACTGGATCTCTTTTTACACAGAGTGAAGTACTGTATAAACTGAAGATTGTGAATTTTCCCCAGACAAATTACTTGCTGACTTGAGAGGCAAAGACCTTGTCTAGAGAGCTTCAAGGGCTAACTATAAATTTATGACTTGGGAACTGTATAATAATTAATACAATTATTTTTATGGCACAGTCATCATTATGCTTTGTTTATAACCATATGAGTGTAACATTTTTTAAAAAATACAGAAGCCATTTAATGTTTTTCCCTTATATATTCAAACAGTGTAGCTTTCCAGGTTTCTTCATAATAATGGCTTATGGCCATAATCTTATATCTACTCCGAGGATAGAGTAATCTCCAAATGAATGTGCCTATTCCTGACTAGGGTTAACTATAGGGTATGATGATGACACTTTTATTCTTAAAGAAAAATGCTTCAAAATAAACATGTCTGGAGATATTGATGCTATAGACTATTAAAACACATTCTGCCTTGATTTGGCATACCCAGCATGGAGCTCTCCAGATATAATACATTTGTCATTTGGATGCAGATGATGAGACTTATAAGCCAAAAAAGCTTTAAATCTGATTAAAGTTCCTGGAAGTTGTCACTCAATATTGATATGCTGAATGAGTCTGCAATGCAGAGAACTAAAGAAGTAAATTATTACTTTTTATTTAATTAATGACATTCATGTTTTTTATCCATGTTTGGCCTTCATAAGTGTCCTTTCATAGGGACACAGGTTTCACAAGTGTATGTTAGTCTATGTATGTGAATTACGTGCCCTTCAGATATAGAAATAAGAAAAAAATATCCCCAGGTTAATTGGTAGAATCTGTTGTTCAAATTGTGAGAAATGAATATTTCTTGATAGGGATAAGAGAGAGAAGAGGTTGAGTTACCAGTGGGAATTCTGAAGAAATTCTGAGATTGTTCCATGATTGTTAGAAAGAAAGACTCCCCATAGTTTTCCTCTTGAAAATTTGGGATGAGCGGAGTTAGAAAAGAGGAAAGAAAATGGAATACAGTGGTGCCTCACAAGATGAGACTAATCCGTTTCGGAAGAATGCTCTTAGCGTGAAATGCTCGTAAAGAGAAACACAGTTTCCCATAGGAAACAATAGAAAGTCAGATAATCCATTCCACGGCCCCAAAAATATTCACCAAAAATCATTTTCAATGGAATTTGATATGGAAATGATTGTCCCTAACATCTGAAATAAGTAACCATGATTAACACATGATATAAAGCAGAAATAGAGCAAACGAAC
>JANHZU010008727.1:550567-567595 GCA_032468055.1 Acrochordus granulatus | reverse complement strand
TCTCTTTGCATTAGGTAGACAAAATATTTGAGCTTCAACTTCAGTATCTGTCCTTCAACCTGTCCTTCAATCTGTCCTTCAGTATCTGTCCTTCAACCCTGAACAGTCAGGGTTGATTTCCTGTAGGATTGACTGGTGTGATCTCCTTGCAGTCCAACGGACTCTCAAGAGTCTTCTCCAACATCACAATTCAAGGCATCAGTTCTTCGACACTCACTGTTCCTTATATGATCTAGCTCTCACAGCCATACATTACTACTGGGAAAACTGTAACTTTGACTATATGGACCTTTGTTGGCAAGGTAATGTCTCTGCTTTTTAATATGCTGACTAGGTTTGTCATTGCTTTCCTCCCAAGGAGCAAGCTTCTTTTAATTTCATGATTGCAATCACCATCTGCAGTGATCTTGGAGCCCAGGAAGGTAAAATTTTCCACTAGCATGTGAAATTAGTGCAATTGTACAGTAGTTTGAACATTCTTTGGCATTTCCCTTCTTTGGAATTGGAATGTAAACTGACCTTTTTAAATTCTGTGGCCATTGCTGAGTTTTTCAAATTTGCTGGCATATTAAGTGCAGCACTTTCACAGATCATCTTTTAGGATTTTAAACAGCTGGAATACCATCATCTCCACTAGCTATGTTGTTAATAATGTTTCCTAAGGCCCACTTAACTTCATACTCTGGGATGTCTGGCTCTAGATCAGCAACCACACCATCATGTTTATCAGGGATATTTAGATCTTGCTTGAAAAGATCTTCTGTGTATTCTTGCCATTTTTTTAAATCTCTTCTGCTTCTGTTAGGTCCCTACCATGTTTGCCCTTTATCATGCCCATCTTTGCACAAAATGTTCCCTTGATATCTCCAGTTTTCTTGAAGAGATGTCTAGTCTTTCCCAGTCTGTTATGCATTGTTCATTTAAGAAGGCCTTCTTATCTCTCCTTGCTATTTTCTGGAAATCTGCATTCATTGGGTATATCTTTCCCTTTCTCCCTTGCCTTTTGCTTTCCTTTTTTCCTCAGCTATTTGTAAAGCCTAATCCAACCCCTGATGATGAGAAGAACATTTTTTTTTGGTATGAGTTCTCGAAGGTGTTATAGGCCTGAGTCAACCTCAGGCTCTTTGGCATCAGTTGGGGCATAGACTTGGATTACTGGGATGTTGAATGTTTTGCCTTGGTTTTGAACCAAGATCATTTGGTCATTTTTGAGAAAGCAAAAGGCAAGGGAGAAAGGGAAAAATATACCCAACTGAATGCTTTTCTCACTCTTTAATTGACTATGATGATTACTCCATTTCTTCTAAAGGATTCTTGTTCACAGTAGTAGATATAGTGGTCATCTGAATTAAGTTCACCCATTCCTGTCCATTTTAGTTCACTGATTCCCAAGATGTCCATGTTCAATCTTGCCATCGCATGTTTGACCACATCCAGCTTACCTTGATTCATAGATCTTAAATTCCAAGTTCCTTTGCAATATTTGCAATACTGTTCTTTATAGCATCAGCCTTTTCTTTCACCCCCAGACACATTCATAGCTGAGCATCCTTTTGCCTTTGGCCCAGCCATTTCAGTTTTCTGGAGCTACTTGTAATTCCTTCCGATCTGAGGGGCTCATCTTCTGTTCTATCTTTTAGCCTTTTGTTACTGTCCATGGGGTTTTCTTGGCAAGTTATGGGAGTGGGTTTCCATTTCCCTCTCCAGTAGAGTCCTGTAGCCCATTTTTCACCAGATGTCCAGGAACCTCAGCAAAATCTAGCATTGTCCTTGTTAACCCAGGCAACAACTGAGCTGGTATGGGTTTCTGTAAATCACATCTCTTATTTTTTATGGGAGGGAAACACTCGTTGTCTGGCTCCTCTGATGAGGTATGTCCAGTATGGTTGAAACTTTAGCATAACTCTCATCTTCAAAGCATACAAGCCCCCCAACCACAGCACAATACATCTATGCGGGGGGGGCTCTATGCTCAATACATCATCTGAAATATAAGATATAGCTGCAACTTTGTTGGCAGAGTCTACCATCTGCTGAGGCCATTTTCATATGCTAGAATATATTTCCTGTACAATTTCCGCCTGCTAGTTTTAGTCCTTTAGAGCAATAAAGAACAAATCTGCTCCATTTTCCACAGGACAGTTTTACACATTCCAAGAATCTCTCTTTTTTTCTGGCCTAATGATATTATGCATATATATTTTTACAGACATACAAGAATAGGTACTCATAAATTCCCTGAAGAATTACAGTAAAATTGGCAAAAAGCCCCAGAAGATGTATGAAAAATTAGTATTGTGAATCTCATCTCTAATTATTAATAAGCATTAAAAAGGCCTAAAGATTAGTGGTATACTGGATTCTTTACTTGTTGTGGACCCAGTTTTGACTCCTGATGTTTTCAGTGCCTGAGACCCTGTCAAGCTGTCAAGAGAAGACAACACATGACTGAATTGGATTTAACCCAGCTTCCTAAGAACAGAAACCATCTGCTTCCTTTGTTTACAATTTATCCTCTTCAAAGCCAAAGAACTGAATGCTTTTATGCCCATGACTTTATGAATATAAAGCATGCTTCAAATTAAAACAGTCAACATTCATGAAGTTTACAGTTTATTAAATAATATCCAGATTCTTTTAAATTAGAGTTTCCAATTCTTTTAATCACTACTTTATTTGTATCTGAGCAAATATTGATTCTGACATTCAGTATTTTAGAAAATAATTGTGGTTATAATGGTAGAGATCTAGAAGCATCAGTGATTGAGACTTAAAATCTCTCAGACATATTTTCTTAGCAAATAGAACCAAGATAAGGATGATATCTAAAAGGCAACTAAATTTCACAAGGTCATTTCTATTGAGGCCCTCCAGTCATAATAAGAACAGTTTAAGATGTTGGTACAATATATGATTTTCCCAAATGTCTCTGGTCTGATAGCCAATCCATGCACAAATGGAAGAAGTGATGAACTATAAGAATAAAAGCTTTCATTAACTAATTGCAGTGACTATTTCTATCAAGGAATACAGGAAATAGCAAAAGGCAGAAAGAGAGCTTTTCTCCTCTCTTAATCTCTGGAAGTCCAGAATCTCACTTGGCTAGATCATTGCAACAGCTGTGTGTCTTTTCTTTGCACTTTATTTTTCATTCTTGTTCTTCATAAAGGGCCTTTCTAGTCACAGGGCAGGCCATCCTTGAGTTACTAATTGGCTGTGTTTTCTCTGTCTCTTTCTCTTTTCCCTTATGTATTTTTGTGCCTTTTTTTTTTTTGCTTCCAGAGAAACACAGGTCTGCTAAGTACCTTCAGTTTTCTTTTATGGTGCTATTGACCATTAAACAGGGAAATTGAATTAGTTGATATAAAGCTAAATCTTTTGTTTCTCTCACTGGATTAAATGAAACTGAATGCAAAAAAATAGCAATCTGACTTAAGCCAAAAGAACATACATTGATAAACTTTTTGAAAATGACTCTCAAAAAATGGCTATTTTAGTTTTGAAGGGAAAGCACAATGGAGACCTACTTATGTATTTATATTATGCTCCTAGTTGATTTGAGGCCTTATACTATTGAAGTATTGCAACTGAAGTGGGGCCTCCCTCTTCACCCAGTTTCTTTGGGAAATTAGAAAATTTTAGAATGTAATATTTTGTTGGCCTCCCAAGATCTATTCTATCTGGGGCAGCCCATCCTTTCTATAGTGTGCCTTGGAAGGTATGGAATCTGGAGTTTCTCAGGAACACTGTGTGGTGTTGATAATTTGTGAAGTTTTTGTGTCTATAATGCCCTTCTCTTCATTCTCTGTGCTCTCTTTGTCATCCTTCTGTGTTGTTCTGTCTCCATCTTTTCTAACTAACCTGGATATCAACACACGGTAGGTCCTATTCCAAATGTCAATTCCCTTTGAGGCACAAAAGGGACAAGGGAAGAGGGTTTATGGGAGTTAGTCAACAGTGGCCCACATTCCATACTTAAACTTTGTATAAATGATAGATGTATACTTGATGTTATACTTTAACTAAGAAATATTTTAAAAATCTTTAATTTCCAATAAAGGAAAATTAGGATTATCCAATCAGAATGAGGCACAATCCAAACGCAACTTTGCACTAACTGAAGTAGACAAAATATTTTATTAGATTACCAGTGTCTCATCAAAACTGAAGTTCTATGTATATTGAGTTCATGGAGGAAACATCAAAAGGGCTTCCCAGTGATATTATGAAAGCCTAGATATAACAAATGAAATACTGAAAGAGTTAACCAACATTATTGGCCTGCAGGTGCTTGTGAGGTGTTCTGGAAAACTACCATATTGAAAACAGACATTAATACTTATTTAACCAAATTTGATAAAAGTTAACTTAGAAGTCTGAGAAAGAAGAATGTGTGCCTTAGGGAATCTGCATGCATGAGCATGTATGAGTGTTTGAATCTTTTTTTAAAAGTTAAGAAAGAAAACATGGGGGTTATTTAAGATCTCCATTTATTTGGCAATCTCTTCAGTGTATTTCCTTATAGCCAGTACATATCTAAGCTGCTTTTGCTGCCTTAATTACTCATTTCCTGTAGATCTCTCATCGGAGATTGGTGTAATTTATTAACGTACAGTAGCTATTATAGAAGAAGCTCCTTGCAGGTACATTAGGACTGCAGCACCCTGGATACATTTGACCATACTGGCTGAGAATCCAGAAAGTTGTCCTCAAAATATTTAATGGGCACTAGGCTGGAGAAAACAGAATTATACCAATTCCACTGTTGCAGTGCTTTTCCTGAAAGGTTGTAGAATTCATAATTGCTGATTAGATAAAAGTCCTATTGCTTTAAAGTTTAGGTGCTGATCATTTGTAAGATAATGTTTACCTTTTTAAAAAAAATTGAAGTGTTCAGGTTGTATCCTTCACTAAAGCTATCAAAAAAGGAGAGGTAGATTTCCCTGCTTTTGAGGTTTATATGAGAGGAATCAAAATAGTTGCATGCTAGCTTTCTTAATTAAAATTATGAAATAAATGTTGAAGGAACACAGTTCCCTCTCTCTTTTTCATTTGGCCTGGAACCCAAGGCCCTATGTATGTGGGTGTGCATGTATGCGAAAACAAGGCCCTTGATGGTATAGTCACTCTTTTTGAAATCCTGTATTCCTACTTCACCTCTAGAACAAACAGGATGATGATGATGATGGAGATGGTGATGAGGAGGGAGAAGAAGAAGAGGAAAAGGAACCAGAGAATCTGGGCAAGCTGCAGTTCTCCCTAGATTATGATTTCCAGGCTAACCAGGTAACGTATACACATTAATGAATATGAACAAGAGAAATTTCACTCTCACTTCCTCCAGTGAGAGTGATAAGGAAGGCAGAAGTTCATTCCTTTAAAAATTCTCAAGAAAGTGGGCCTGGAATTGCTGCCAGGCCTTGGGTAGCACTAAACCAGCCAGAAAGTTGCACTAGTAATGCAGGGCTCAGTCTGATGGTGTGAAGGAGTAAGAAGGCCTGGAGAAGAGTGGTGCACAGAAATCTTGTTTTGAAATATCAAGCCATAAGGGTTCTCTGGGTAGTGGAAACCAAAATGGTTTTAGAGTTGCAGCCACCATACTGGGTGTGGTTGCCTCAGTTCTTCAGGTTCCTGGATCATTGCACATCTGCAGATCCCCCGCAATGGAAATGGGACCTCTGAAGAGGTTTTTGGCTTGCTGGTAGATGTTCAAAGTCTGTGACTGATGGTTTGAAGTATGTGTAAAGATTTTGGACTTTACTGCAGGCTTTTCAGTGATGTATCTTGCATGAGAACACAGTTTCTGGATATAGACCAACAGAGTAATATGGGGCCAACTGATTGATTACTGTGCTTTAAAAATATGGGCTTCCCTCAAGCAACACCTCCTTATCTTTACTGTCTGGTGTCACAGTAATTAAGAGCATGCTCTATAAGATGTTTTGACATGTTGCCAACAGCAGTAATGAAAGGATATTTTCAGAACATACCAAAACATATGAATATAGATATCGATTGATGAACATGCAACATATGCCCTTTGAATTTGATTTCATCAAATAGAATTTTTAGCCCATGCCTTTCTATAATGCTTTTATTATAAGAACAGTAGATCTATTCTTAGAGTTCCCTATTAGGAACACATATCCCTATTAAACTCCTGGGGTGTGCTGACAACTTTCATGCAATTACCTGTAAGAAATATTCATCATACATATAAAGTTACTAAGGTGCTACCGCTTGTTACTTTAACAGGTGAACAGTAGCTCAGTACTGAATATAATCATCAGATTGCCATGATTTTTAATATTTTGTTCTCAATTTCAAATTATATTTATTTTTAAGACTGAATGTATATGCATTTGATAGTGCTGGTCTTGTGACCGTAATATTGTGAATGTGATACTTGACCTTTCTCAAGTTGGAAAACAAACTCCTAGGAATTCTTGATTGAGCAGGTGAACAACTTGCCCAAATATTTCTGAACTGTAATTTATATAAATCAGGAGATATTAGAATAAAATTTATATTTGTGCCTAATTTTAAATCATATGCATTTCTTCAAAAGGAATTCAAACTGACATTATTAGTTCTTCCCACATAACAGAAATGAGTATTAAGAACTGGATAATAAGTGAGATGCTAAGTTAAAGATAGGAGGACTAAATCAGATAATTTCCCACTTGGATTGGAACATGCTATTCCAAGCCTTTTTTTTTTTTTTGCCTTCTTTCCCCGCAGCTCACAGTAGGAATCCTCCAAGCAGCTGAACTCCCAGCATTGGACATGGGAGGTACGTCTGACCCTTATGTCAAAGTCTTCCTACTTCCAGACAAGAAGAAGAAGTATGAGACCAAAGTGCAAAAGAAGACCCTCAATCCAACCTACAATGAGACCTTTGTCTTTAAGGTACTTCTTTAGCCTGGATATTCTTTTAACCTGGATATTTAACCTGAATATTAACCTGCACAGTGAGCTAATACAGTGATCAAACTATTTCACCTTCAAAATAATTTGTGTACATTGATCAATACCAATGTCACCTAAAATGGAATTTAATGCAAAAGGGAAAGACTGATAAATGAAATGCTAAAGCTGAATATAGAAACACAAAATACCTGAAACCCTAATAAAGAATAGAAAATAATATTAATGTATTAACCTTCCAGTCAGTGAAAATAAGTACTGAAACATAATGGAGGAAAAGAGTAAGAAGGTTGATTGAAATTTTAATAGCAAGAATGAAAATGGCTAACAGGGCTCAAGACTGACAGGATATTGGAAAAGCTGTCTAAACATCATGTGACTCTAGCAATTATGTGTTAGGAAATAGATGTTAATAGCACTGTGATTAAATTATCTAAAAATTTTAGTTGCATGCATTGTGCTGCCAATTATATATATTTATGCTGTGGTTGGGGTTTTTAATCTTATAATAATTTCAAGTGATAAAGAACTACACAATTAAAATATAATGTTATATAACTAATGACTCAGCCATTGTTAAGTGACTACAGTTCATTTTGAAGAAATCTGATTTGCTTCACTGAAACAAAAATACTACCTACTTGCTTTGACAAAGCAATTTGGTGGCCTCTAACTGCTCAAAGGCCAAAAATATGGGATAATTCCGTTATGTTTGTCAAAGCCATCCCTGAAAGCACTTCAGCCTTTACCTTTGAAAAATCCTCCTCCCTCTCTAGTTGTTGATGGGGGTAAGACATGCTAGCCAGAAACAGCCCTAAGACATTCATGGTACTCAGGAGTTTCACTTTGCCTTAGAAGCAAGAATACCTCTATTACTTCATGGAACAGTTCTGAATATGTGTTTTGTCTGAATCTTCATTGAAATAAGCACTTCTTTGAAGATTCTGACCATTCTGCCAGAATATAAGCAATAAATGTCTATGTTATATGACCAGCTACTAAACAGAAAGTGGGCAATTTTTTCTGTAATTTAACATGAATGTCTAACAGTTGCAAGCCTTCTCTTATTACTAGAAGAATACATGGAATTCTAACAATTCAGAAATCAAGTAGTTTAGGATTCTGATCATGCAGTTTCTCTCTTTTGCACTGCAGATTTTAAGTCTATTTTACTAAGTTGATTTTCATGACATTTACTCAACCACTAGCAGAGTCATTTTATTTTAATGTGCAATTATATTTCTACATAGTGCCTTCCTTTAAAATTCAAAATATTTTTAAAATAAATATCATTTAAAACAATAATTAAAAACAAAAAATAAATAATTTGAGTCAAAATAAGGAGCAGGTATAGCAAAAGAAGAACAATCATCTTTTTACACAAATATCTCATTGTTTCCCTAAGGCTTTTAGATGTAGGAACATGATTTATTTCAATACAAGAAAGTTTCCCTTTAAAAAATAATAAAAAGAAAGAAAATTCTTGACCAATTTATCTTGACAGGTAATATGATGCCCTTGAAATCTTAGAAAATTGATTACTTCTTGAATGGTAGTCTACTTTAAAGGGGAGCTCCTAACCAAAAACTAATGAACGAGTATCTTAGTCCACCATCATTTTATAATACACTTGAAATTAAAACAAGCGAGTCAAAGAAGATTGATTTGCTTCTATTTTTTGAAAAGTTGTTTTTTACAAAAGCGCCTGCCCATTTTGATCCTAGAAACAGAATGTGAATGTCAGTTTAGAAACACTGCATCTCTTTGTAACCATCTAGGTTTTTGTATATTGTTTTCATTTTCTTCCTATTTTTAACTTTTGCAAGGGCATTAATCAAATCTCATAAAATTAGGCATCCTATATCTAGGTGACCATCAGACAGAAGAAAGAAGTAGTCACTTCTGTATTGCTGTGATCTAGAGGAGAACAAGATTTTTCCCCCTGAGATAGGATATGGTTGCACAAGTCCTTTATGAAAGCCTTATCAATGTTTCCTTTCAAATACTAGAAATGCTATAGCAATTACTGAAATATTGCCTGATTTTGTTGTAACAGATTCCATATCAGGAGCTTGGTGGGAAGACTTTGGTGATGGCCATTTATGACTTTGACCGATTTTCTAAGCATGACATCATTGGGGAAGTCAAGGTGCCCATGAATACTGTGGACTTAGGACAACCCATTGAAGAATGGAGGGACCTAGAGAGTGCAGAAAAAGAGGAGGTAAGTGTTTTCTCCTCTTCTGGTTTTAGCTTCAGTTGTGAAATGTGGATTTAATACACTCCACAAAGAAACTAGAGGTGGTGAAGTTTGTGACAGTCTCGTGGTCTTGGGGGAAGAGTTACAGATAACCAAACTTAGATGGCAAAAGTCTCTGCTAGCTAGAATTAACATCTATGAACTATGCTTGATCTCTAACCAGTCTGCATCTTACCTATCTGCTGTTAAACTGTTTGGGAAGTAATGGGCCCAACCAGAACCCCCAGTTCTGCCTTGTTTGTGGAAGGAAGCTTTGGATTTATAATGCAGCATTCATAAGTGTACAGTTATGTACTTTGTAGGGAAAGTTGTCCTCCAAAACTGACAATTTCATGAAAACATTTTGTGCTGCAACCCCATTAGCCCCAATCAGTGTGATCAAGGACAAGCTGTAATGATAATAAGATAATCTAGCAAGCCATCTGGTTCTGGAGCACTTCTGGGAAACTAAATAATCTGGTTGTATCCTATGCACCCAGCGTAGGGAGATTCCAGCCAAAATATTAAAAACATATAAATTATATTTCCTTCTATTGAAGGCACAAATAATTTATAAGAGATAGTAGGAGCTCTGAGTTAATTGTTTTCCCAATTTCTTCAACAGCCAGAGAAACTGGGAGACATCTGTATCTCGTTACGGTATGTACCCACTGCTGGGAAATTGACTGTCTGCATACTGGAGGCCAAGAATTTGAAAAAAATGGATGTTGGAGGACTTTCTGGTGAGTGAAGATCAACAACATTCTCACTAGATGATGCCTCTGAATCATTCAGATATTTGTCAATATAAATAATTTTCCTTCAGGCATTCTGCAGTGTGAAAGACCATTAGAGAGCAGCAGAGATATAGAAACTTCAAACACTATATGCCAGCTGGTGTTTGTCTAGATTTTTGTAGCCTGGACAATATGCCTACTTTCATTTGCAAAATCTCTGAGTTCAAAGTTTCCTTAACTTTTTGACATGAAAACAATAATCAACACATATGTTTGCCCGAGAATCTCATGGACAGCAGCTAGATTCCAAGGTACTCAATGAATTTGTACAAAAGGCTGAATGTGAAGCTCTAGCATCACTGGAGCTTCTTGCCCATGTTGTATTTTAAATCACACCTGTAGTTTCTTACTATAATTTTCTCAACAAGATAAATAATCCAAGCACATACAGAGCAGGCAAGACAGAAGAATATATAAGCCCTGCCAACCAATGAACTTTATTTCTTCAAAACTCTTGCACTGATAATGTTAGCTAATATGTTAATGAAATATCTGAAACCCAAAATGAAGCTTGGAGAACACCTACAGTGTAATATGCCAACCTTAGCTACACATATTGGGTACTTACAAAATCATTCTGGTCAGATGTTTTAAAACTGAGACAGCACAGACCAATGTGTTTCTCCCAAATGTATAGAGCAATGCAGCAGATTGGTATGCCATAAAAATGGGCCTCAGATAGCAAGACCTTTTCAGAAGAAGTCTCCTGCAGATCTTAACCATCAATAGTTTCATAGCAAGGAGGTGGTTTTTCATATAGCAAAACCTCAAGCCACTTAAAATGAATACAAATACATTAAACTGCTTGGTAAGCAATTGACAATCAGTATACAGCTTTCTGTAGAGCATCTTAAGATACCTTCTAAAATAATAAACTAAAAATCGTAAAATGCCAGTTTAATCACAGCATTTTGCACTTATTGTGACTTCTGAATACTTTTTAATAGAAGTCTCAATGAAGCACATTTTTTTGGTCTTCTTATCTGATGCCTTTCCAGAGCAAGAATCTTCAGACCATCCCAGGCAAATAGTTGTCTAACATTTGCTTGCAAACCTCCAGTACTGGAGCACCAACAGTGCCAAGGACAAGCTGTTCCACTGCTTAACAGCTGTCACAATCAAATAATTATTCCTTATTTCAATTCTGGAAGTCCGTCTATAATCCGTCCACAGTCCTTCAAGTATTGGAAAATTTCTTGTTGTTAAAGACAGTCAGATATGAGCTCCTCTCCTTGTCCACATTCCTATTTCTGGAATAAAAGATGAATCTAGTTATAAGATTACTCTCTCCTTCTTGAATATACAAATATAGTATAAGGCAGAACTCAAAATCTAGTAGACAAAAGCTGGTTCTAAAAGTAAATACAGTACATACTTCTGAGAATCTTTTTATTGAGTCTATTGAGTGGTGACTCAAAACTTCTGCTCCTACAATGGATAGTCTTCAACATCCTGTTCTCCACAGGTCCTCTGTATATCACAAGGAGCTTAATCTTTGACCAATGAAATCCCTTTTGAACTTCTAAGGAAAATGGACTGTTCTTTATTCATTCTAAAAATAACATAGGAAAGATTGCTGCTTTATACTGAATCTTGACAGCTGCTAAGCAACTTTTTTCCTGATCTCAAACTCAAATAATTATCCAAAAGTAAAATAAGAAGAGATTTAAGCTAACTGTGTGGTCTGGTGAGTCAGTATCTGAATTCTTAGAGGGTCTTGCAGTTGTGGAATTGGAAGGTTTGAGGAGTTGTGCAACTTTTTTTCTTCTATGTCTATAAAGTTCACATTTACAAAATTTTCATGATTTTTTTCTGCTTTCCAGTATTCATGCAAAGAGATATAAAGAGGAACATTTATTAAGAAGAAAGATTTTTTTAAAAAAATAAAACAAACTTCTAACAAACAAAGTAGGAAAGAAATAATGCATTTTTCTGGATGAGAGCAAGGGAAAGACTAAAGAAATAAGGAACTGGGGCAGGACAGCTCAGAAATCTGCATCCTATTCTTCTTGCTTGTCTAATGGAAGAAATTCTACAATTGTATGGATATTACTTTTATTCCACACTGGAAAGACTTTCCAACACTAGAATGCTTGCTGAAATTAAAATTGCCTCTCTTTATTTTTTCTTCTATGGGAACATTACCAAGAATAAAGAAAAAAAGAACACTTCAAATACCTCTAAGGCTATATAAATATGCAAAATAAATAAATAAAGAGGGCTTCTCTGGGGATCTGCAAAATAAGTTGTAGAGTGTAAATGTACTGCAGCCCTGATGCAAAAATATATCACCTTCATAATATCAGCTTCACACAGAGAACATAAGAACAGAAGTAGCACCCTCCTGGATCAGGACAACAGTCTTCACACACAGAGACAAGGAAGCCCACTGGTCTCCCAACAAATGGATTTCACTGCCATCAAAGCTAATAGCCATGAATTGGTCCAACCCTGTTTTGAAGTCAGTTAAGCTGGCAGCCAGCACCATATTTCATTGTAGAAAAGTCTAAGAATAGATTGCATTTACAAAATCCTTTTGTTTGTTTTAGTTCTTGCAGGATTCGGTTTCATAGGGTGACCTCTGGTTCCAATATTTTGGGAAGGAGAAAAAAATTATCTTTGTCCACATCATGCATTATTTTGGATACCTCAATCCTGTCCCCTCCCATCAACCTCGTTCCCAGACTAAAAAGCCTCAAATGTTACACTTCCTCATCGAGAAGCCCCTTGACCATCTGAGTTGCCTTTCTCTGAAACTCCTTTATCTCCACTGTATGTGGTGACCAGAACTGTACATAATATTCCAGATGCAGTTGCACCCTTGATTTATATAAAGGAATTATGATACTGTTATCTCTATTTTCTTTCTGATTTCTTCTTATTCCTAAAATGTTGTTAGCTTTTTTTACAGTGGATGCACACGGTATCAGCACCTTCATTGAACAGTCTATCATTACTCCAATATCATTTTCTTGCACCAATGCACATCACTTTATACTTGTTCATGTTTAATGACATCTGCCATTTTGAACCCAACTCCACTAATGTGCCAAGATTTCTTTGGAGCTCGTTGCAGTCTCTTATTGTTTTTACCACTCTGAACAATTTTGTGTCATCAGCAAACTTGGCTATTCCACTAGTCACACCCAATTCCAGATTATTTATAAATATGTTAAAAAGCACAGATCATAGGAGAAATATCTATTTACTCCTGCTCTTTGTTTTCTATTCTTTAGGCAGTCCCTTAGCCACAAGAGGGCCTGTCATAGCTGTTAAACTTATTGAGAAGTCTTTGATAAAGGACTTTATCAAAGGTTTTTTGAAAATCTATGTAGATAATATCTACCTGCTCATCCTTATTCACATGTTTAATAACACACTCAAAAAAATTGTAATAGATTAGTTAGATAGGGCCTTCTGTTAGTGAAGAATGGGTTTGGGAAAGAGGGGAAAATTTCTAGCAAGTACTTAGCCAAAGTCTTCCCTTTCCATGCTCAAATCTCTTCCATATAGTAGCCAGTTTAGGAAATCTCTTTCCAGATTTCAATTTCTTCTTCCCCTATGAACACTAAGATGGCCTGAGATATTGTTCTGACATATTTACTTATGATGATTCCCTCCCATCCATACAGGGAAATCAAGCCTCAAACACCTTCTGTAAAGTAACATTTTGAAAGTCCTTTTATATGAATCCCTTTTCACTGAATCATTCTTATACCTGAAGCTTCCCATTAGGCACTTCAGCTGGTAGAAAATAAAGCAAGAAAAGAAAGAAGAGATGGCACTATTTTACAATTTTCCTGTGAAAGGGAAAGTGATAGAACTCTTGTCATTTTAACCTGGTTAAAAAAAAGGATCTTCACCATTCCATCAGTGAACTTATACAAAAAAAGGGAAATAACCCTCAATAATTTTACCTTCTTGGAAAGGGAAAATGTAAAAACTCTTGTCAATTTCAACTGTTTAATTTTAAAGACAGTCCCATTTCTTCATTCTTCCATCAATGAATTTGAAATCAAACAAGCAAAAAAAAAAGTAATGAATGATCTGTGACCAGAGAGAGGGGTGTTCCTGCCACAGCATACAATAGCCAGCTAGAATAGAGGTATTTGCTTGCAATGCAATGAAGTTCAGCAGATAAATTGAACAGCCTTGCTTGTGCTGACAAAAATCTGAAAATATTACTCTCTTTTCATAGCAGGAAAGATGGACAGAAGTTGCCTTCCCAGTGAACTGAGCTGGGTAGAGAATAATACTGTGTATTTCTGTCTTTGAAGAATGATTAGTGAGTGTGTGCTTGTGCTGGGGGAAATCAGTCATATAGACCAACCTTTTTGATGTCTATTTTTTCCAAGTTTCTAAAGGTAGAAACTGGAGCCTAGAAACTTCTATGGAAAGCCAGCATTTTGAAGCTCTGAGCGAACCATTTCATTCACAATCACATGCTCTCATTACTAACCAATAATATTGCACTGAACTGCTACCTTGAACTATGTGAAACTACAGAATAAATGTCTTGTTGTCCTTTTCTTCATTTTGTATATCACACTGGATAGCCTCTCTTCAGGATTTTTCTATACCTCTGAATAGCTTGTCTGTATTTATCTGGAAAATTTTGATTGATTCTTATGTTTCAGATCCCTATGTGAAAATTCATTTGCTGCAGAATGGCAAAAGACTTAAGAAGAAGAAGACTACAGTCAAGAAGAAGACCCTGAACCCTTATTTCAACGAATCTTTCAGCTTTGAGATTCCCTTTGAGCAGATACAGGTTCCCATATTTCTTACTTGTTGCGGGGAGATGTAGGTAGCTCCCAGAAAACTTTTGGTTAACATATTTCTGCATCATCTCCCACTACTTCACAAATACAAGGGGCAGAACCATTATCTGACACGGGCAGTTCTCCATCAATGTTGGTTGAACTTTGGAAGGAAATGGGCTCAGATGCAACTGGTGCCTTCCAGATATGCTGAATAACTTACCATCATGGCCATGACATCATCCAGACAGTTGGCCATGCTGGATGGAGATGGTGATAGCTGTAATCTGACATATCTAGAAAGTGTATGATTGGAGCAGTTCATGATTCTCCTTCTCCTCTATTTATCTCCCTTTAAGAAAGTTTATCAGGGAGCCTTCCAGAAAAGTGGGGAGGGGAGGCTTGAACATGGATCCTCTAACAATATACCGTTGTACAAAACAGGACTTTTTGGAGCTCAATAGGACAGAAATATTATAAAGATACAAGTTTAGTTTTGGATTAAAAGCATACATTTAGAACATGTGATTATAATGATAAAATCATACCAACAGATTTAAAACCAGAATGACAACAACAACCAGGAAGAGAACATTTTCAATTCATTTAGAAGCCTGGATAAACAAACACATTTTCCTAGTGCTACAAGTCTTAGTGCCAGTTGCAACTGAGAAAATACTAGATATTTTCAAGATCCTCTGAATTATCTCATAAAACTTACTAGTCCTTACTAATAATGTCTACTTTCTTGCTTCTCTCCAGAAAGTGCAAGTTGTAATCACTGTCCTGGATTATGACAAGTTGGGAAAGAACGAAGCTATTGGAAAAGTCTTTGTTGGCAACAATGCCACAGGCACAGAGCTCAGGCACTGGTCTGACATGCTGGCCAACCCTCGCCGCCCCATTGCCCAGTGGCATTCCTTGAAGCCTGAAGAAGAGGTGGATGCAGCTCTTGGGAAAAACAAATAGGCAGCTCCATTTTCCAACATCACATTATGAACATTCAAAATGATCCAGAGCTATCAATACCTCAGTTAGGCAACATTTTTTTGTTCTCTTTTCTAAGCTACAATACTCTTTCTTTGATGGCTGCAAGAGAATCCAGATGAACTCAACAGTATCCTAAAGGAAGTGGTTTGAAAGCATGGTGGTTCCTTTTTTCACTTTCTTCCAAGTAGTTGCTTTGCTGCATGTTCCACCATCTTTCTGTGTTATTCTCTTCAATACTACAGCAAGTTTTTTACTTTTTAGTTTTTCTTCCTGAGACCACCATGAATACCAGTACAAAACAGCTTTGCTTTGCTTGTTTTGGGAGTTTCCTTCTTAATTGAGATCTTTTGCTATTGTGCTACAGAATGATACCAGAGCCTGACAATGTGAGATAATCAAATACACTGTGCTTGCTTTGAAAAAAAGCAAAGCACACGGAAAGGCGCTCTACAAAACTGTATTCAATGAGGTTTGGCCATAAGCCATCTATTAGGAAAATTCAGGAAAACCAATACTGGCATTGGAACATCTCTGAAGATGCGGATAGCTGGTGGATTAATTCTCTATATTGAGAAGACTCTGGTTTGGGGCATACAAGTTGCCAAACGATAATTGCCCTGTAATAGCTGTCTAATGCAGTTGGTCTTCTGTTAACCTTTGAATTTTCTGTTCTTAATGAGAAAAATGCAGCGGTACCAGATCATCGGAGTATGAAATCTACAAAAGTATGCTTTTGTGGAAGGCAGATTGCAAAAAATGTTCTTTTTGTTGAAAAAAAAATCCATCATGGAATATTTATGCCAAGTTTTGCAAGCTATCAATTTATTTGAAAATTTCACCCTTTTGAAGAAAACTTTATTGGTAGAAGTGCCAAGCTTAGATGCATCAGAAAAAGCTGTGTCAAGAGTCTCAGGAAGTTTTCTAAGTCTGAAAAAAAGATAGGCCAGGGTTGATTTGCAAACATTTGCTATCATGCCTTGTAACTGCCATTCTTCTTTTAAAAACACACTAGACTAATTCTCTTGAGAGCTAGACATTTCTCATTGGAATATTTATTTTTATGACTTTGGAACTGAAAGAGTGTGAAAAAAGTGTTGAAGACTTATTGACTGTATATTTTTCTAATGCTGAAGAGCAGGATCTTTTAAATAGGTGATGGTTTAGAAACAGTAGGAAGGTCCATCTAGCGGTCAGCACAGTGCAATAAGTATTTTAAGAAAACTTAATTGAGAAAGAATAAAGACGCTTGCTCCTTGGGAGGAAAGCTATGGCAAACCTAGACAGTGTAGTAAGAAGCAGAGACATCCCCTTGCCG
>JANHZU010008727.1:494323-514143 GCA_032468055.1 Acrochordus granulatus | reverse complement strand
ATAAGGCAATTTATTTATGCAATTTATACAATCACATGTATGCTAATTCCTATAAGAACTGGTTCCCAGACTGACAAATATTAAAAACAAACAATTAGATAAACAACCAACTGTGAACTTGTCTTTCATCAATGAAGAGACCTGCCCCCTCTGATTAATCAGACAGCTATTAGAAGAAATACAAAATTTTATCTAATGTATATAGTGATATATTGATTCAATGTGAAAAAGTTTAATTGCTGGAATATTTGTAATTCTACTACAATTCCAGTTCTCTTGCTAAATATAGCACTCTGCTGTGAAAAGAACAACTTTTGGTTTAAATGTCTGCTAAAGAATCTGACATTCCCTAAGAGTTAAGCACAATGTGAGGGAGATTTACATATACATTTTAAAAATTATCTGTTTGCTACAAAATACAAAGAATTGTGACTAGATGTCTGTCTGTCCATCCGTCATCCATCCATCTATCTACCTAGATATAATGTTTCAATGCTGAAAATGGATGTACCCATTATTTTGTAATAATCAAATTATTTTTGAATTTAATATATTACTTTAGAAGGTACTGTAAAGATATAAAACAAAAAGATGATTTAAGCACATTATTTTACTGATATTTGCAATTTCTGCAGGTATTAGAAAATTATATCCTAATCAACATGGTGTTTTATTTAAATATTAAAAATATGAAATATGTATCATCTTTCTATTAATATGCTATCATTAGTTGTAAAACGTGAATCTTAACAGGAAAATATGGGATGGAAAAGGAGAAATTATGTACATAATGCTGAATACCTATAATTGTCCCCAAATTGCTTTGTCTCATGCAAAAAGGACATCATTTTCTCCAAGAACTATTTATAGGCTATAAATCTGAGTTACCCATAAGATGAAAAAACAGTTTAATATGTTCGGACAGCAGTTCAATGTGAATAGACAAAGTTATTTTTGTCAGCTGTCATTGTTAATACTTATCATTTACCAGTCAGAAAAATCACACTTTCTCTCTGCTGAGGATGGATATGATGTTTATATGTACTAAACATCTCTTGTGCTATAATTATATAGATGCTTAGATGTACTAAACATCTCTTATGCTATAATTATACAGAATAGACAAGATACTTTGTTTAAACTTATTCCTTTAAACCTAGTAACTGCTACCCAAACCACAGTAATGCATTTTCCGGCAATTATCATAGCAACTTATAATGTTATTTAGGTTAAGTCTATGGTTAAAAATTGGAATCTCACAAAATACTGGGAGGGAATGAGTCAAATCATATAATCTGAATTTAACTATCAAATCTTCTTTATATGACTATTAAGAATAAATAGAGCAATCTTTGAATAAACAATGTAATATAAAGTATATATTTTAGATGCTCTGAATTAATTAAAAATCTCTACTTTTGGCTGAAATATAATTATGAATTATTATAAAAAACTAAAAAAACTTCAGAGGAAAACATTATATAATTTCAAGAGTTATTGGCACTTAATTAGCAAATAGTTTTAATCCCCAAATAAGTCAAACCCACAGTATATTATATCAAAAATATGGGTTAGACTATTAATAAATTATAACAACTAGATAACTAGATTCAAACCTGATGAATAAGGTTATCTAAACTTATATTACAATATTATCTGCTCATTTTTCCCATTTTGTTTCGGATCACAAATTCAACAGGCATATATTCTATGAACATTGGACCCTCTGCCTTAAATGTTATTTAATGTTAACATCTAAGAAATGCAGAAAGGACAATGCCCAAATTTCTTCCAATACCTCAAAAATGTTCCTTCAAGACAAGAAAATGTACTGCAAAAGATATCTTAATTAATAGAGCCTGGTTTCCATCCTTAATTAGTTCAAGTTTAGTTAGTCTTTGTCCTCTCTTTGGAAGCCAGAAAGAAAAAAAATGAAATCTGATGCATAAAGTTTACTGAAAAAGATGAAAACAGAATCAAGGGTTAAAATTAGCAACCTAAAATTTAACCCTTCATTATATTGTTTCATGTTTGCCCTCAAGCAAAGAGCTTTATACATTATACCAGAAACATCTGCTGGACTTGAAGATTAATAATATTCTTCTGTTCACTCTGATGACAATTAAGAATTGGACCTGACACATTATTATTCTTGAAATTCTGAATGACTAGAATTGTTTTCTTAAACAGATTAAGGAAGGAAGTCTTAAAGATCTTCTCTTACTTCTTGTTTTTTGTTGTCAGATTCTAGAAATGAAGCATTTTATACGAAACTGCATTCAAGTTATGCATTATTGGTATTGTTATGACTTACATCTGACCTTCCCTTAGGCATCTGATTAGGCACTAGAATGACAGTCCTTTCATTTCACATGGAACAACTGTTCATATAAAAATGTCACTGTCATTCTGATATGTCTTGATGGGAGTAATATGAAATGTTTTAACATCAATAATTTATCATATTAATGAATATGGAATCATATATCATATCCATGAATGTGGATTTGACTCAGAAAAATGAAGATGACCAGTTTTAATATAGCAAACAAGTTCTAGTATTATTCTATCATTTTGAAGAGTAA
Organism: Acrochordus granulatus; assembly: GCA_032468055.1. Classification (NCBI taxonomy): domain Eukaryota; kingdom Metazoa; phylum Chordata; class Lepidosauria; order Squamata; family Acrochordidae; genus Acrochordus; species Acrochordus granulatus. The sequence continues at coordinate 511,558 of JANHZU010008727.1, read as the reverse complement.
AACTGGAAGAAATTTCATTACAGCATAAGGTATGGAAGAATCATAATCAACTCTGAAACCTAAAAGAACTTACTTTCTTCAATTCCCCCTTCCAACATTGGAAGCATGACCATTATGTGTGGAGGCTATTTACTGTTTTATATTTTTCTGAACATAAAACTCAGAATTAATAACTTATTTCAACATACACATTTCAATTACACTGTACAAGCATTTTCAAAATACAGCAAAGAGCAGCCAGACTCCAACTACCTATTCATACAACTTGTGTCTTCTGCTCCTATCCCTTTATTTTCCAAACTGTCAAAAGGCTATCTGAAAGTTTAAAAAGCAGGCCTGAGAATAACTAGACTTATCAACTGTTAAGAACCAGAAGAGAAGTAGAAAAGGAAACAATGTAAGGAAATAGACGTTTAAAGAATAAGTTTGCTTGAATCTCAGCCTTTCTGTTCCATGGTTTTAGGTACACATATTCAGACTTGATATCATAGTTATAATTGAATCAGTATATTTCAGTCTTGCAGGATTTGTTTTGTTTTTATTAGAATACTGAGAAATCATTATTTCAAATTAAAGGTGGAGATTTAGGATTAATTCTAAGTACAAGAAATGATCAGAACTCACATTTCTTCCATGCAAGAAACTACTTTCATCATTTCAAGTAGAGTAGGAGTTGAGAACCAATATTGTTGTTACAGCTGCAAAACAAGTGGGAAAATCTGAGTCTTTTATAACTTACTCCAAACAAAAGATCCACATCTACTTCTGCATGTTCCTTCTGCAAGAGGACTATGTCAAATTATAGAAAAAGTGAGTACTGAAAGAGGAGTTTAAGGAACTAAGAAGCATAGCATTCTGCAGATGCTAAAGGTGAATATATGTCAGTAAGAAAAAAAGGCAGCATCTTCAGAAAACTGATAGCATTATTTTAAAAAGGTATAAAGCCTAAAATGTATATATCAGACCCTGCCTCTCCGATCTAGATATAGATGTTGTGGGAAGAAAGTGTTAATTATGTTCTGGGAAGAAAGTGTAATTATGTAACTCAAGACCAATTACACCTTTTCTTACAAACATAAACAATAAGTCTAGGAATCCTCCTCCTGTGGATGAATACAATCATGTTCAAGTGACTGCAATTGAAAGTCTCTTTTGAGTTGACTTTGTGTTTTTTCTTGGTAACAATAGAGATGTTCTTCCATTGCTTTTTTAAGGATTTTTTTTTATTTGCCTCTATCCTATAGCCCTGAGATTTCCTGGTGATTGCCTATGACTGTATAACAATTTAATAAATAAATAAAATAACAATCCAGGTACTAATGAGGTCTAACTCTGCTTAGCTTTTTGGCTACACTCTCTCTTAAAGACCTTCAGTCTCTCAGCGTGAGATGGTCAGGTAGGAAAATCACAGATTACTTCATACAATATATTTGATATTAAAGAGAGCTATAGTTATCTGACATATAGTTATCTATCGCAACTTTTTTCTACAGCATATTGATGACTTCTATTCACGGCAAATCAAGATTTTGTGTGTTGTCAATGGGTGGTATGCTTTGTATTTTATCAGATTATACATAACTTTGCAGAAGTCCCTAAATCCTCTTAATGTAACACTGTTAAATAAAACTGAATGCAGTGTGAAATGAAGGCAGAAAAAGATATCTCGATACTGACAAATTTGATCAAGTTTTTTTTCAGACAGAATCATGACTAATTGGAATAGTGCTTGTAGAAGGTAAACACTGTATACAGAAGACAATTGGCAATGCCTTTAAACAGCTGTTACTAAGGTTTTCTTTCTTTCTTTCATGTCAAGTTCTCAAGATGAGCATTTTGAGGACAGTTCAGACTAGTGGTTAAGATACCAGGCTAAATACCAGGTGGTTAAGATACTAGGCTAAATACCAGGAGATAGTGAGCTTGAGTCCCACCTTAGGCATGAAAGCCAGCTGGGTCACTTTGGGCCAGTCATTCTCTCTCAGCCTATGATGTCAGGCTCGGGTGACAAGCTGGTCAGTCAGTCCCTGTTGTAACAAAATGGATCAACATTCAGTTGATCTGAAAAAAAAGCAGGTCCTGTATTTGCAACAAAACACTAAGAACATTAAAAATGTTCATGAATATTTGTATTTTTCCTTAGTTTGTACATATTAATTTCAGTTACTGCAATTTACATCTTTAATGCATGAGCCACAATTAACAATGGTAAAGTCACATTTAAAACTGGGTGATGAAATATTTATATATGGTATGCAATCTTATCATATATCCAGGTAGTTATAATTTTTGCCTTCTGCTGTTGGGAAATACCTCAAAAGCTATTTATGAAAGCATTCAAGGAGATGGAGGTTTAGTCTAACCAGTGGGTGGGCCTTCATGTGTGTTAGGAGTTTCTATGCAACTGTACATTTGTAATCCAATGTTTTGGTATTTTTATAAACTGCTCATTACCAGCCCTAAATACTAAAGCGAATCACTTCGTATTGTGTATCACTTCGTATTTAGTATCCTAAATACTAAAGCGAATCACCCAGAGCTCCTGGGTCTGATGCTATTTTTGGTTCCATTCATTTGGGTTTCTAACTTATTTCTTGGGTTTGTACAGCCACCCCATTCAAACTATGTGATTCTATGGAGTATACAACAAAAACAAACAGAAAAAAACCATACAACATTACAAAGGCAATCCAATATATGCAATATAAAATGACAACTAAACATGATAATTAAATAACTGAAACAGGGCTCCAATCAAGTGGACTCAAATGTCTGAGGAAAAAGCCAGATCTTAATGGCTTTTCTGAGACAAGTTCCAGTGCATAGAGACAAACCATAGAAAAATTGTATTTCCAGATATGGCTGTATGAACGACTCAGGTTTATTATAGCTTGAGATGAAAGGCAACTGGTAGACAGAGTTATATTGGTGTGAAACCCTTCAGATGCAAAAAGGGGCTCTTGATAATCACCCCACATGCTCTTAGATTGATCTACAGCAGCCTAGGGGAGAAGAAACAGGAGTTCTTCTAAGCTGGGGGTCTTCAATTGAAGAGCTGGGAGGAGATCACAGTCCAACTTTGCCTTTTTATCTTGAGTTGCCGTCCTGGACTTAGCTTCCTTTTTCCATTGTTATTTTTCTCCCTTTGGTTTATCTTTGGAATGTTAAGGGCTCAATTCTGCTTGGATTATATTCTGTTTCCTTTTGCTGAATCACAATATTTTCAGGCTTATTGAAAGCTTATCTGCTTCTGGAAGATTTACTGCTGAACAAGATGACAGCAACAGCTTTAATTCCCTCCTAAGTGTGTGAAATGTGTTTAAGTGTTTGGAATGCTAGACTGTCTGCATTGTGTTAAACTCCTAGAAGAAACAGAGGTTCTCATGTGAAAATGTTAATGTGTACTTTGGTATTTTGAATAGAGTCTTCTTAGCAAGGAATCCATTTCTTTTTGGCTTGTTTACTTTATATTGCTTTCTCTACTGAAGACTGGTTGTTACCTGGCAACGGTGGCACATAAGAAGAAGTGGATTTGCTGAATTAACTCTTCACCATCCAGACTGAGGCCGACGTGTTTGTGTATTTCTTTTTTTCTTTGCTCCCAATATAGTAGAGGAGGAGAGATGGCTTCAAAAAAAGAGATGTCGAGGCAGATTTTTGATGAAATCCAGAAACTTAATGAAATTGTAGAGACTAGAATGAAAGTTTGAGTCACAAATTTGCAGGAGATATTTAAGAAAATATACAAAATATAGAATTATTTTTAGAGGGAAAAATAGAGGAAATATTGAAAAAATGGAACAAAAGTTAGAAGATTAAAATTCTGAAATGAGCCAGTCTTGGATCAAACCCATGCAAATAAAGGAGAAAACAGGAACCTCTAGTATAAGAGCTGACAAAATAAAATTACCAGTGGGAAAGTTTGCGTTTAGTACTGCTGGGTTTACAGGAGAAAGATTTTTTTCAGATGGGGAGGTCCCAGAAACAAACACATAAAAATAAAGACGGAATACTTAGTGATTTAGATAGAAATGATAAAGTGAATTTGCCTCTGGTGGAAGAAGGTTATTTGCTTGGGGATATTGTAGTTCAATCTATAAGATTATTTATTGTAGAACAAACATTGCAACAATGTTCTCAAGGGAATTTAGTAATGGCGGGTAAAGATCTAGTTTTGTTGAGAAAAATGTTAATAAGGTTTCTGAGGATAACTTGGGATTTGGGTGGTAAGTTTATTTGTGATATGGAATTTCAATTTATCATTTAGTGTTTAAGGATGGTTTTGATATGTGACTTCTTAATGTGCTGTGGACTGCGTATGGATGTTTACTATCTTTTAGACATTGCCACTGAAGATTCTATTGTGTCTTATCCCATATGAAGCTTTCTATAAGAAGAGATGATAAAAGACTGAAATATGTTCATACTGATAGTTCTTCTGAGGGAAGACAATTTAAAGAAGTATCTAAATGTTTGGAAGTTGTTCTGGAACTTTCTGCTGGTGAATTTGAATAAAAGAAACTTTCTGATGAACTTAATGATTTTGGAATAAGTTTATATGTTTAGATGAATTATTGTGTAGACTAACAATTAAGATAATTAAAATATAGATATCTAGTGATAGAAAATTTTCATTATAGTACATAGTTTTTATTATATCAGTTTGATTAGACTGAGAGAGGGAAACATATTTTTTTCTTTTTGTATTGACTTATGGATAGATATTCAGCCAGTTAGGTTAGGAGTGATTTTTGTATATTTTGTTTCCTTTTCTTTCTTTCTTTTGGTGTGTGTGTGTGTATTTATATTTTAGATTTTGTTATTGTCATTTGTTATACTGCCTTTTGCTATTGTCTTACTGTTTTGGGTTTTTTATTGTAAGCTATATTTTAATCTGTTGAAAAATACATATTTAAAATATAAGAAAAAAATATTTCCAAGATAGAAGAAAATAATTTAATAGAGAGGGCAAAGTTTAAACAAGAGAACCTGGAGATTGCCTCTCTATGGGAATACATGGGCAGCAAATATTCTTGGGAGAAGGCAGTCCTACAAGAAGCCTTGTCCTGAGCTATGCAAAACTATAAAAGTGATAACCAATACTTTGAATCACACCCAGAAGCCTATTGTGAGCCAATGCAACTTCCAGAGTAGTGGTGTCATGTAGGTGTAATGAGATGTGCTTATAGCTACCCACATTGCTGTATTCTGGAAAAACTGAATTTTCTGGATGATCTTCAAATGCAGCCACATGTAGAGGCCATTGCAATACTAATTTGGGAGGTGACTAAGAAATGAATGATTTTGAACAAGGCTTTTCGGTCAAGGAATGGGCAGAAGTGAAGATTGGAAACTGGATGAAAATTGTCCAGATCGGCTGGATCCAAAGATGTTCTCCTGATGAAGGACCACTATCTCCTTCAGAGCTGACAGAATCACCCCCTCTCTCAAAGAGGCATTTACCATCACATGGATCCACCCATATGCCCTCTCCATGGACGCCTTAAGCAATCACAGGTATATGGATCTAATATACCTGGCTATATATAGCTCTGAGGACCCTGCCCACTTCTTCCAATGAATAGTCTTGAACTTATCTCAGATAACATTAGAAGACCTTAGTCACCTCCACAGGACTCAAATTTAGAGTGAGTCTGAGCAATTTCATCCATCAAATGCTCTCACAGTAACCCTATAATTACTCACCAATCCCCTCTCAGCCAGAAGGGCCTGCTGGCCAAGACAGACAAGGACGGAAATAAGTCTTTTTCAACATCTTTATTGCCACAAGCCAGACTCTGACAAAAGTTCGTACAGATAGTTTTAACAACTTTAATTAGAGCCAGAACTTTTGTTTTTAAGTGAAGCGGCTATTAGGCAAAACATGTGACTGCACTAGTTAAGCCAAGGCTATGCTATTGTTAGGTGAGGACCTCATGCTTCTCCTGCCCTATAGTGTTCATCTCTGCTGAAACTCCTTTGATCCACCTCTCTCCCATTTCCACCCTTTTGGTTGCCCTGAACTCCACCAGTCCTGCTACCCTGGCACTTGGCCACACTTGCTGTCCCCAGCTACCTTTCACCACTGTTTTCCTCCCACTGCTGACAAGGTACACTAGGTTAAAGCAGCACTTTGTCAGCAGAAGGACAAACACGGCAAAGGGCAGCTGGGGAGGTAGAGTCAGTGAAATGCAGAGGGGTAGGGTGTTGGGCAGAGTATAATGCAGCCAAAAGGCCAGAGATGGAGGAGATGGAATGGAGTTAAAACACACCTGCATTTGTAGGTGCAGCCAAGCTGCCAAGCACCTGAATTTTGATTGCATGAACAGAGGGATGCTGTAACAGCTATAACTTCAAGGACCAGTCATAAATATCAGTCTTTCAGTGCTTCATAATGGTCCCTAAACAAATGGTTGTTAAGAAAGAATCTGTTCAGATTCCCTCCCAGTTTGGGGCTAATGGCATTTAGGTGTCTTCTATTACTTCATTCTCTGTAGGCCCTCTGAAAACCAGGGGACAAACCAGGATTTGTGCACAGAGACAATTTAAATGATGACCTGATGCCATAGCCTCCTTTTAAGTGGTGACCAAGGAGTCAATTGAACTGTGTAATAAAAATCGCAAAAAAAAAAGAACCAAATTCCTTCTGAAACCTAAAAAGATCCTTTAGATGATTGGGTGTAGGTTGTTTCAATTTAGACCAACTAAACTGAACTCCAAGTCCAAGAGTTACAAATTCTGTTTGTTGCTTTGTTTTATGTCTATCAGTAAAACCTTAGGCTTTGCTTCTTTATGGATTTTGCTGGAACATTCTAAAATTCTGGCTTTCTTTCTCTATAAGCTTGATTTTCTGTTTTTTCCTTCTATGGCTGAACACTGTGTAAAATAAATCATTTCCATTGCCCCTCTCTAAACTTCTGCTTCATTTTTCACTGATTTGAATCCATTACTCTCTAAAGCTGTTCTTTCATCTGACTGAAATATAGGAATTACTCTCTGAATTCCTTGCCTCTCATTGCATTGAATAATCTGCTCAATTCTCTTACTGCCTTATATAAGTTCAGATTTTTTTGTGCTACATTTCCCATAAATGTAGGAAATTTACTTATTATGTAATATAAATATTACATAATAAGTGAATAAAATAATTAAATATAAACATTATATTTATATTTATTTATACATATTTAATTTATGAATTAAATATAAACATAATAAGTGAATAAAATCACTTATTATGTGATTGCCCTTATGCCTTAAATCCTAAACAGTAATTAATATATACTGTAGTATTGAAAGGTTACAGTTATTATAATTTCATTTTTGGACTTCCAGAATACATTAGTCTGTTTTAATATCCCGGTGCTACTGTATGTTCCAAAGCTGGGCAACAATATGGAAGTGGTTTATAATTGTCTTCTTGGAAGTTTTTTTCAACATTCAATCTCGCTAATATTCCTGGAATTCTTATGTAGTACCACTTTTATGTACTAACCTGATTAGACCTTGCTTAGCTTTCATAATTAGCTAAAGTCAGGTAAATGCTACTATCTATACAAACCCTAATCTAATAAAAATGCTGAAATAAATGTCTATCCATCTACCACTCCATAAAATTGCAAAGAGGAAATACATTGCAAAAATATAGTACTAGAGCAAATAGTTTAAGCAAATGAAGCAAAGAGAGCCGTAAGAAAAAAACAAAAGTAAAGTCAACTTAAATCTCACTCAAAGCACAAATGACCAGACTCAAATTATTTTATTTTGGACACATTAACACTTAATTAAAGTGATAATGAGTGCACCATTGGAAGATCTGAAAGACCAGATTAGGAATAGATCATAATTGAGAAAATCTGTCTATATGGTCACTAATCATTGAAAATGACTTGATACCTACTCACTCAATCAATAACAGCAGAGTAAATGGTCCTTTAATTTGGAGATGGTGGTCAAATAGAGTAAAAGAGTTTTCTATGTAAATGTATTCCACAATTATGCAAATCAATTTAATTTGAAAATTAAAGTATTCAAATGGGATTATTTGACATTTGTTTTCTATGTTGTGATTATATAGAAGAGAAGCAAGAAAGCTACGAAACAAAACAGGATAAGGCATGTAGCTGAAGGGCGTCTTTTTAACTTGTTTAATATTTAGTGTAACAAAGGACTGATTTGTTTAACAATTAATTCTAATGAGTCTTTAATTGGCAGAAGAAATGCCACATTGTACCATCAACTGAATAGAGAGCATAGATATGGCGATTTTATATGGCACTCAATGCTTTTCAAACTAAAGGATATTAATACTCTTGATACTGCTGCTGAAGGGGAGAAGAGAAGTCACAACAGTAGCATGAGAATTAAATGCAAAAGAATGGGACACAAAAAGGCAGGAGGAAAATAAATGCAAAGTCAGTCTTACGCAAGCTGAGTGGTGGCAATGAAAACCATTAATGGGACACAGAAGCAGTGTAGAACAGTTACAAATACATGACAATGGAAATAGTATAAGAATTCCTGAGAACATTAACTAATAGCAATAACAATATGTGATACAACTTTTAAAAAATCCTTAACAATGATTGTAATATTTTCTCCAGAGGTAAATTTTCAGCCAAGAGAAACATTATTCATGATTTGAAATTAAAGAAAATAGCTCATATTTTCCATCAAATTTGCACAAGTACACATATATCTCACAGCATGATAAAATATGTATTAAATATTATATTACCTTTATTAGGGCTCTTTAGAACTGTTTCTAAATTTTCATAATATGGTTGTATTGTATGAAAGGAAAATTCCCTACATAAATCTTTAGCACTAAAGTAGCTTTCTGGAGCATTATGGGAAAAGATTTGGGATTGGCATATCCAAGAATTCTCTTGATTCACCCCAACACCATGGAAACACCCATTCTGCCATCACAACAAGTAGAACTCTCCTGCTGGAGAACAAAGTACATAATATTCCAAGATTAAAGGAGTGCAGTCTTTGTCCCATTTATGGCACAGCAAATTGCACTTGAGGTAATTTTGCAGTTGAAATGAAACTATTCTTTAAAGACAAAATCAGCTTTAAACAAGGAATGCACACAGCTGTTGAAATTTGACAAGGAAATGTCAATGTTTGTTAAGTTAGGTAAAAGTAATAAAATATATTCTTTACAGTTTCTTTGATCAGGCATACTTATTCCTACATTTTTCATTTAAAAAAATATGACAATGTGGATATCAGATATTTGTGGGAAGTTTATAATGACCATTGCTACAGAGAAACATTTCAAACAGTTTAATATTCCCTACATGATAAAAAGTGGAAGGAGTAATGTTTTGATCAATGAGTTATGTTTTGATCAATAGTACCCCATCTTTTTGTAAGATTCTGAGGCAGAAAAGGAACAATTCAAGGAAATTTGTCTGAAGAATCTGAGTTCTTAAGTTTCTTTATAATGCCTAATTGCAAATTGGACTCTTGGCATTTGAAGAAATAATATGAGACAGAACATTGACAATTGCTGTTTGAGGGATCCAGGCTAGGGACCTTGGAGTAGTATACATTATATCATTCCATCAATACTACACAGCGAAGTTGGATGTCAAATTTCAAAATGAAATATTTAAGTTATGTCACACTTGAGAAACACAGCAGTTTAACAAGCTGTTCAGGTTTTGTCTCATTTTTATTTAAAAATCTATGTGCTAGTAAAACTATCTAGCAAATGCAGTTTCTTGATCATTATGTACAAAGAGGAAACAGTAACTATAGATAAAATTAAGAAGTTTCATTTCATTGACATTTCTTTTTACTATAGAACTTTGTTAGGGCTTTACTGGACTCCAAGTCCAGAAATGCACTATACTGTACATTGAGACTATAGTCAGGAAATGTATATGTAATGTGTAATCAAGACCAGCCCTTAAGAAGTTGAAATAAAAATATAGAAATAAGTGACTGCTTACTCTGAGTGTCTTTGCAATCGGGGAAGGAGATGATGGGGGAGAATCAGATTGAGACTTTTTGCTTCGAGTATACTCCTTATTCCTGGTATACAAGGAAGACATGGTCCATTCAGGATGGTAGCAAGGCAACTTTCAGTAGCAATAAGATAATACTCCTCTGTCTCTGGCTGCAGCTGTATAGTGATGTCTAAAGTAAGAAGAAACTGGTTTGACAATTACAGTGTTTTATCCATTCTTCAAAGTCTTAAGTTTCTAAGCATCCAGATAATATTGTAGAAAACATATCATGATAAGCAGTATTCCATTATTCTTTAATCATGGTAAGATAGAACCAGGGAGCTTCTGTAATCAGACAGAGCCAGCCTCAAAACTAAATCAGTCCTCAGATCTTCCAAAGTATTTCTTGCTAAACAACAGTGAAGCAGGATATTTCCAGATAATGAAATGAAATAAATCTGATCACAAAAACAACAAACCTTAAAGACTGATAATTTCTCCAGCTAGGAAGCTAGTTCCATGAAAAGCATTTTTAATCCACAGCATTTATGAGGGAGATCTTCATTGCTGGAACTGAGCTCTATCATCAGTGAGAAAGTACAAATAAGGAAGGAATGCTGCTTCAGAAAAAGGCAATCCAGATGAAGCCGTGTTTTGTTCCATCCTCCAAATCAGGAACGCCTTCACACACTTGTATCTTCCCTCCCCTTTTGCTATTTTCTGACATTCCAAATTCTTACTTGCTCAGTGAGGAATGCTGGAGGGAAGCCAAAGGCATAGATTCACTTTCAACTTGGGATTTGAGCTGCTACTTGTATGAGAAAGAAAATTATCAGTTCCACAAGCCCAGAAAGCTTCAAGGTAGAGATCTCAGCAGAATTCGGCAAGCTTGTTTAATCTAAAATCTATGCATTTTATAATGTAATTCTAAGAGAGCTTGCTGCTTTTACAAGATTTTTGACATTTTAGAATCAACATTAGATAGGTGAGATAACAAGGAGTGGAAAATTAAAGTCTCTGAAATATTGACTAAAGTTTATTAATGTGAAACACATTGCAAGGTCTATATAGTCAATATTATATTTCTATAAGGAACAAGTACTCTGTTAAATTAAATAGCACAGTTTACAAAACAAATATCCTCATAGTTATACATTAGCTAAATGAGTTTGGGTGTCATCACTTTATTTTAAGATGAAAACTTTCTAAAGTCCCCACTTTGTGAATCCAACAAACTTGGTTTTGCAGAATTAAGAACACAACTGCAGCAGGCAAATTTTGTGTCTAGATTTAGTATGATTTAATAATTACACTGATGAAATAAGAGGACTTACTTAGCTATTATTTACTCCCATCCTATTAATTTCAATGACTATGATTTAACCATTTGGTGTCAATCTCCAATCAAATCTCAAATTAAAGTTTGCATAAGTATTTTAAAAAGCTTTTTTATTACTAAACTGCATGCAAAATAGGTATATGGCAATCATGCAAGACTTCTATTAGAAATTAGAACAATTATCATTATCACAATTTCTGCTAATCAGGAGTAAGTCAATCAAAAGCTTAACAGGGAACAAGAAGAATGCTGTTCCTACATTGCCAGACAGGAACGAGGCACAACAATATCCTTCTGGCAGAGCAAACTTGCCCTGTGACACTGGAGGAAACTGAGACTTTACCTCACATTCTTCAGTATCCCTTCCTTCATAACTTGCTTACCAACAAGCAGTTCTACCTAATTTGGGGAGCAGTTTGTTTTTTACTGTCAGACTAGAAGACTAATACCTCCAGGAGCATCACAAAATTTATTTTGGCTTCAACTGCTTTATGCTAAATTCCTAATTTTAGGCTCTTATGAATATACAAAATGTCATTATGTTTTCTAGACATATACATACATACATACAAATACAAACTTAACAATAAATATGAATATTAAAATTAATTTAAAATAATTAACCAGAGAGAAAGGGGGGAGATATATATGTGGGGAAGTGTGGTTAGCTTAATCTATTAGCCACCTCCATGATGGCATACCCCCATTGGAACCTCAAGCCAATTGGAAGAGCCAGGTCTTCAGGCCTTTCAGAAAGCTCATTTTCCCAACAGTAGTTGGAGGTGTAATGTAGTAAGTTATAAATATATTTGTGCTTAGAAGATATTCCATCTCACTAGGAAACATGATAATTGAATATTAATGGGAAATTAATACAAGTTGGAAATGTACTGGTACAATATATCATAACAATTTATTTCAATACATTAACTATATTAACTGAAAATTCCAGAATTTCTTCAAGAAACCTGTGTACCGTTAGCTTTCAAACACTTATAGGGCAGGCTATTTCAAAACAGATGGTCTATCCCATGCTTGCCTCAAATTAATTCAAAAATTATACAAGAATTAATCATTGAAAAAATTTTAGGCTCTTATGAATATAGAAAATGTCATTATGTTTTCTAGACTGTTTTTAAGCCTTTCTTTATATCTCACCAATCACTAACTACAGTAAAGTTCTCTCTGCGTGTAGATATACTCAAATTTAAACATATTTAGTAATTTAGTAAAATTAGTATTTAATATTTTATTCATGAAGTAGGATGATAATTTAATAATCAGTTTTAAATATTTAGATCTTTTAGTATTTTGCAATTTGTATTTATAATATTTTGTAGTATTACATTTTGTTTCTGTTAATTGGTTAAAATGTCTATGTATTTGAATTTGTAATATTGTTACAAAATGTAAATAATGCTGATCGTTATGATAATAAAGATAAAGAAAGAAAAGACAGGAAGAGCAGTATGTAATTTTCACAAATTGTCTGTTTACACTAAACTTGTTGGTGAAGGTTGATTTCTGTGGATCTGTATAATTGTCCCATATCTCAAAATAATATGAATCCACATTTGCAAGTCTCTTGAATTTTTTACTTTTTCCTTCATACTTATTTGGCAAATGATAATAAACAATTAAAACCTACCATGCCAACAAAGAAAGTATCAAATACCATTTGAAGGAAATCTAGTATAACCCTCGTGGTAATAATCTCCTAATTACACACACACACAACATTATGTCAATATATCCAGAACAATAGAATGATTCATAATCAGCAATAGTTAAGCTTCTGCTAGGAGGATCTGAGAGTGGGAAGGGAGAACTGAGCTTTGCATTTAAAGGTAAACAAGTCACACAATTTAGGGCTTGTGAGACAGTTTTAAAATCCTGAACTTACCAATTATAAACAAACATGCCAACATTTAAAAACTTAAGACAGAAGAGAACTAAAAAGGACACTTTGCTACAAATTCAGAATTTCTTCAACTTCATGAAATATATTTATTTTATTTATCAAATTTATATGCCACTAAACTTGGAAAACTACTCTCTGTAGCTTCCAATAAAAACATTAAAAACAATAAATATGAATATTAAAATTAATTTAAAATAACTTAAAAATTAACCAGAGAGAAAGGGGGGAGATATATATGGGGGGAGGTGTGATTAGCTTAATCTACTAGCCACCTCCATGATGGCATACCCCATTGGAGCCTCAAGCCAACTGGAAGAGCCAGGTCTTCAGGCCTTTCAGAAAGCTCATTTTCCCAACAGTAGTTGGAGGTGTAATGTAGTAAGTTATAAATATATTTGTGCTTAGAAGATATTCCATCTCACTAGGAAACATGATAATTGAATATTAATGGGAAATTAATACAAGTTGGAAATGTACTGGTACAATATATCATAACAATTTATTTCAATACATTAACTATATTAACTGAAAATTCCAGAATTTCTTCAAGAAACCTATGTACCATTAGCTTTCAAACACTTATAGGACAGGCTATTGCAAAACAGATGGTCTATCCCATGCTTGCCTCAAATTAATTCAAAAATTATACAAGAATTAATCATTGAAAAAATTACCTTCCAGTTAGTTGAATTACATCTCCCAGTGCATCAGATTACAGGGAAAATTGAGAGAGGAGTACAGCACTGTTTTCTCTGTATGTATTGTTCATTTCTGTCACTGATTAAGAGATAAGGAGTGATGCTGAAAGTAAGAAAACTGGGTATTTTTCTGTTTAGACTTTAATATGACACAAAAGTTTACTCGTTTGCTTCCCAATAAAAAAGAGTTTTTAAAAAGCCCTGACATTAAGAATTTAGTCAATATCAGATCTCACAATATTCATAACAACTCAGTAAATATAGCCTCTTAAATAACCCCAAAAAGAGTCACTTGCAAGATTAGCAGCATATAAATTTGAGAAATAAACAAATGAGTTTCTCAGAAACATTCAGAAGCCACAACAGGATCAAGTATTAGACAATATTTGCCTCCCTTTTCTTTTATATGTGTGATAGAATTAAAATTAATTGAAAGCAGTTTAGGGTAGCTTTATAATTCTACTTCCACTGTAGTTCTGTTCAGATATTACAAAAACTCTGGGAGTTGGCTTGCATTAAATTTATTCTTTTGCAGATATTTGTACAAAGTAGGAGGCAGTGAAGACTGACCTCAAACCTTCACCTAATGAACACTGTGGATTTCATAATACTTAAATAAAGCTCATACATACTTTAAATTCATCTTCCATAGCCATGGAAGCTCACTGGGTAACTCTGGGTCAGTCCCCTTTTCTCAGACCAAACTAACAAAGAACTGATATGGCGAAATGGGAGGAGAGAGTTGTCATAAACCCACTTTTTGCTGCTGAATAAAAGGAGAGATGTAAGATAGACAGACAGACAGATCTCAGCTGAGGAAATTATGTAATGTGTTAATCTTAAATATATGTTTTTGCTCATTTCATTTTATCCTCAATATTTTACACAAGGATTCTTATCCTATATTGATTTTAAAGGTTATGTAGAGCAGCTGCCAAGTTGCTGCTATACAAAGACAGACTGAGATACAGCAATGTTCTGCCTACTTAACAAAATGCATATATAGTTTAAGCATGTAAAAAACCTTCTTTTGTCATTTCCATGTTTCAGTTATTTCTCTGACACTAAAATCAATGGGATATTTCTGATAGAAGGAAGGATCATAGCAACTGTTACACTTAACACATATTTTAATGCAGATTCCAAGGTCTTTAAACAGACTTAATAAAATAACATTTACTTTTAATAGGAATGTTAAAAACAGTTGTATCAGATACAGTCCAATAATAACTGATTTGGTATTTTAATTGGAAATTCATTTCCTCTTTTAATTCCTATCACATCAGAGAACTACTGCCTTTAAAAAACATATATACTACATGTTCATACTTGACAAATTATTTTCAAGTACTTATGACCCAATCTATTCTAAGTGTTGTACAATAGAAGCAACAAAATAAAAGCAACTACCAGAACCAGCACTAACACAATAATTCCTAAATACTAATAAGAACAGATCTTCAGAGCCTTGTAGAAGGGACTACATGCAATTCTGGGAGAAGGGTATTCCATTGTATGGGAGCTGCTACTGAAAAACCCTCTACCTTATACTAAAGAGTGTACACTGTGAAAAGATTTTGTATTGTTGGCAAATATAGAGAAATTGGCTCTAGACTGAGTTAAACTTATGCAAAAACAATGCAGATATTTCCTGTAAAACAGAACAAGCAAAGCTGTTTGCTTGCAAAAAATTGAGTACTGAAAGCTGCTCCAACACCAAGCAGCAAATTCTTCTAATGGGACTGCCACAGAATTAATGCAGCAATTAAGTACACATGTCAATTCAGACATCTTTCTTCCCTGACTGATATACAGTCAATGTGGTTGAGCAATTTTCTGTTTGTTGTACAAAATAAGGGTCACATAAAATTCTATGAATTAGTAGTATAAAATATTTTTTCATACAGCAAAATTGCAAAAAATCTTGCACAGGAAGAAAAAACAAAGGCAGAAATCCAGAGGAAAAACAACTTTCATTCATGTCCCATAGGTCATACACTTGGCATATTTTAATCAAACTTAGGCAAATTTTAGAAACAAACAATTTCATTTAAATAGTGTATAAGTGGCTAAAAGGAACAGTATGTACATGCAATAAAAATAGCAATAAACTAAAAAAAATGAGGAAAGAAGATCCATTCCCACTTGAAGGCTATTTCCCAGGCTTCAAGCCAAGAAATGCACTCTCAGGAGCCCACTTTTCTTTCAAACACTATTATATAGCTAGAAACTAAGAAAAAACAAAGTGTATTAGCATTTGTTCATTTTATAGCAAAAACCATGACTTTAAAACTGTAGCATACATAAAGTATTTATAATTCAACACTATTTTTTGCAGTTTTTGTGACTTCAGACAGAATAAGATCTGAAACAAAAAGCAGATGGTTCTTATAAAATAAAAATAAAAATTATTAAATAAGATAAAAATGAAGTGACATTGCCAAACAGTATTTTATGCTACATATAATAGAAAATTGCTGCTGATGAAAGTTAAAGATACCTTTCTACAATGTCATTTAGCATTCAAGCAAATTATAAAAAAAATCATAATTAAAAAATCATAAGACCACAGGAAGGTGGAGACTACTAGCCCATGCAAGGTATCATATGCAACAAATTAATGGCATTTATTTTTAGATAAAGAAACAATAACTTTTGTAATGCTGAAGACACTACAGTGATATCCAAAAATGCAAAGATTCTGCAAGCTCTAGTAATAAAAGTCAAGGAGTACAGTGAAAAAAATGGGACTAAAACTAAATACAAAGAAGACCAAATTAATGATAACAGATAGAATGACCAGTCTTCAAACTGACAATGAAAACTTTAAAATGGTGAATAGCTTCTGCCTTTTCATCAACAGTAAAGCAGCTAGGAGTCAAGAAATACATCACAACTAATAGAGCAGGCACAAAGGCCTTGGAAAAAAATATTCAAATGTTATAAAGTGTCTATACCTACAATTCTATACAAATACATAATTTTGCATGCCATAGTATTCCCTGTGGATAGGAAGAGTATTGAATAGTGTTGGAGAAGACTCCTGAGATATGGTAAAATGCAGGGATAAACTTGTGACTTTATTCTCCTTAGGTTTTGGATCCCTCCTAGGATCCCTTCTCAGAGGATGACAAGCCAACTGACAAGCACTTATAGCCAAGAGAGGCAAATAACTGCCCAATGCACATAGCGCACTTAGATCTTTCAAATTCCATGCACGTTCTTTATTGGCCAGTTCCTCCTTCATCAGCATTCACTCAACCGCATGAGCTCTTGCAAACACTCAAAGAAGGTGTGAGGAAGGTAGGAAGTGAC